>JAKWJA010002499.1:24677712-24852949 GCA_027704765.1 Solanum habrochaites | reverse complement strand
AATAGATACAATTTTACCCACGTTCGTCCAGAACGATCACGGAAGAAGAAAAGATGAAAGGAAGTGACCTGAGTCTTAAACAGATGTGGGTATCTTTCTTGAATGTCTGAAGCATTCCCCAAGGAGAGAGAGGAAATGCCCTACCCTCCCCCATCCTCCCCCCTCCTAATTCTTGGTTACTTCATTCCCCCTACCCTGAGCACCCTCCAACATCCACCACCCCCTCACGACGATTCTTCCATTGTACCTGATGGAGAATCTCCCTTGACCTAACTTGCGAACTTCTCTATCTAAAACTAGCAAAAGGCTCTTCCTGCATAAGACAAATTCTAACTCAAGCAAAACTGAATCCCAACGGATTAAATGTAGTTTCCATCCCATGGATCTTTTCCACACAGATACCGGATAATTGGACACCGGAGAGTGCTGAGACCAAAGCTAAGTCATAAGCACCTCCCCTACTCGCTTCAGAACTTCAAATGGACCCAATATACCTTGGACTAAGCTTTCCTCTTTTACCAACGCCCACCCCCGTTTCACATGGCGAAACTTTCAACAAAAACGTTCACCTTCCATGAACTCCAAGTCTCTAACTTTCGATCGATTATATGCTTTGTAACCCTATCTTGAGCGCTTAAAAGCTTTTCTGAAATGGACTTCACTTTTCATCGAATCCTCAAAGTCAGTACCCCAAAGCCTAACCCGAATGCATCAAACCAACCAATACGGGGACCTACATCTCATACCATACAGTGCTTCAAATGGGCAAGCTCAATACTCGAGTGAAAGATATTATTATGAAACACTCAAGCTTAAGGGTAAGGAATTTATCCCAAATGACCACCAAATTCTATCAGCATGCAACGGAGCATATCCGTCAACACTTGGAATGTGTTAGCTAGGACTGGACATCGGTCTGAGGTTGAAATGCCAGTAATAAGGTCAACCTAGTACCTAATGTCGCGAGCAATGTTCTCAAAACTAGAAGTAAACTGCGTACCTCATTCTCATATGATGGACAGTGGAACTCCATGCAATCGAACAATCCTGAGATGTAACGTTTGGCTACTTCTCTGCATTATAAGTCACCTTGAACAGGAAGAAAATGAGCAGACTGTCAATATGTCCACAATAAGCCAATGGAATCAAACTTTCCCAATGTATTCGGAAAAGACAACCACGAAGTCCATTGACAATTCTCCCCACTTCCATTAGGAATGGGCATCTCTCTGAGTGTTCTCTGGGGCCTCGGGTTCATACTGACTTGTTGACAATTTGGAAATGTGGCATAAAACAAACATATCAGCTTCATTCTATTCACCAAAGTGTTGCTTTATGGTCACGCGTACATATGGTTGCCCCCGGATTGATCGAATACCTTGATGAAAACTATGAGGACTTGATAGAATAGTGTTGATCAAATCACGACGCGGGGGGTAACACCATACCCTTTTCTTAATCCTCAAAACACCTTACTCATATTGTGGCTTCTTTAGCCTCTCTTGCAACATTTATCTCGGATACGGATCAATTTTTCATTCATTAAACTGCTTTCCCGTGATCTTGTCAAGGAAGGAAGATCTGCCTCCACAACAGCTAAAAATCCTCCCTTCTAATTTACTTCAATCTCATAAGGTCGTTAGCCCGAATATGAACTTCTCTAGCCAATGGGCGTCTAGAGCTGAAAGTGAGCTAGAAACTTCCATGCTTCCCGCCTTTCTACCTTAAAGCAATCGCTCTACAACATCTCTCCTCCCGGATGATACAAATTAGGTGATGTCGTTTTAGTCCTTCAGTAGTTCCATCCATCTCCTCTATCTAAGTTCAAATCTTTCTTGAGTAGTAATGACAACTGTAGGCTACGATGATCCGGATAGACCTCAACAGTACCACATATAAATGTGTGCTCCATTGTTTGTGCAAACACCACGCAGCAACTCTAAATCATAGGTCTGATAATCGTCATGCACCTTTAATTCCTCGAAGAAAGCAATCACATTTTTCTCTTGCATTAGTACTGCACCCAAACTGAGAATAGGAGGCATCACAATAAACAAATGAAGTTCTTACCTCCACTGGCAAGGTGAGAATTGGTGCCAAGTAGTCAACAGAGTCATGAGACTTCTGAAAGCTTCCTCACAATCATCCGACCATACAAATGGAACATTTTGCCTTAGTCAAAGTTCGTCAGTTGGGAAGGCAATTAGAAGAGAATCCCTTGAAACAACAAATCGACGGTAATACTGGCTAACCAACAAAGCTTCTATTTCTGACACATATAGTAGGTCTTACCCCAATTCTCACTACTTCGGTTGTGCTAGAAGGATCCACCATTACTCCATCCCTTAGAAACCAGTGCCCTAAGAAGGACACTGCATCTAGCCAATACTCAACATTAGAGAACTTGCATAAAGCTTTTTCTCCCTCCCATCACAATACCATTCTCAAATGACCTCCTCACTGTCCTCGTTCTTTTAGAGGATATCATATATCATCAATAATACGATCACAAAGAGACCAATATGGCTTAAAAATCCCGTTCATCAATCATGACGCAGCGGGGGCATTCGTAAGACCAAAAGACATCACACAAATTTGTAATGCCCCCATACCATGGTCTAAAAGCAGTCTTTGGCAAATCGTTGCCGTATGTTCAATGATGAGAACCGACTCACGTCAATTTAGAGAGACACAAGCACCTTGAAATGAATTTGAGCGAACACTTAATCAATGGGAGGAAGAGGATACTTGTTATTTATGGTCACCTTGTTCAACTGCCGGTAGGCTATGCAAATCGAAAAAACTCCCATCCTTCTTCTTCACAACACAAAACCGGAGGCCCAAGGAATGTGTACTGGTCTAATAAAGCCTGCTCAACAACTCTTGAAGTTGGGCTTCTTAAACTCTCTTAACTCCGCGGGAGCCATTCTATAAGGAAGTATAGAAATGGGGCGAGTAGGAAGTAAGTAAGAGTACCGGTTCAAGATCAATACAGAAAGTCAATACCCTATTGATGGCATACCAGGAAGATCTGAAGGGAAGGAACATCAAGAAACTGCACGGACCACCGAACCGACTCAACGAACTAGGGGTACTTGTGTAGCCGTAATCCTGAGGATGTGACAAAAAAGCTAAACACCCTTTACTAACCATTTCTTAGCACGAAGAGGGAAATGATAGCCACCGGATTTGGAAGTGTATAGTCACCCGCCCAAACTAAAGGATCTGTCTCAGGCTTGGCTAACGTCACCGTTTAGCCATCTACAATCCCAAGATCGCAAATGCGGAGGAAAGCCAGGTCATTTTACCCAAAATTAACATCAAATATCAACCATTCAAGATAACCAATCACAAAAGTGTTGCTCCCCACAAAGTTCACCAAAACAAGACTATATACCTTTTTCAACTACAGCAGGACTCACCACCTAGTAGAAACACGAATAGGCATATCAAGTAATTCACAATTGTAAATTAGGACCATTAGCAATGAGGAAGACGACATAAGAAAAAGTTGGATCAGGATCAAACAATACGGAAGCAATGCAATCACCCAAACAAGAAAGATTCATGTGATGACAGCATCAGATTGTCTCCGCCTCCGAGCCCCAGGGAAAGCATAACAATGGGCCCTTGTCGTGTTTGTCCGTTGCCACTACCAATTGTGAATGTAGTGGCTCAAGTTTGACATCACTACAGCGCCAAGTTTGGTGAACAACATGACCATCGACCACACGTCCTCCAGAAAACGGCCTCTACCATGACCACCTCTACCTCTAGGCTATTGGGGGCTATAACTCTGTTTGGGACAATTCCGCCTAATATGTCCAGTCCTACCGCATCCATAACATTCTTGGAAGGACTCGGCATAGGTCTCTCGAGAAAGTTCGTTGAACGTGGTTCTGGTGAGGTTGACCCCAACACTACAGTCTGTAGTGAACACTGAATGGGCTCGAACGAGCTAACCTCGGATACCATGTCCTCTTTAAGGAATAAGAACCATAAGACTCACCTCCCTTGCGATAACCTCTTTGATTAGTCAGACTGCCATGTGAATTCATCTGTGGATTCAATCCTTCCCCCTTACCCACGAAAGTCTACCACACTTCCTGAAGGATTTTATGTAAGCCGCTTACCTGTAAGGCTTGATTACTACAAACTCTGACCTCAAACCCCTTCACAAAAAAAAACGCGGGGGGGGAACGAAATCCGATCTTGTGGACTGAAAACATAGTTGGGTTGGACATACTGGATATAATGCACGAAAATTTAGCCTCATATTGCAGTAACCGACATCCTACCTTGCTATAGGCTCAAAAATCATCCATGTCTCCATATCCCTTCAAGTACGGGTGTTATTACTTTTCTATAAACAAGCTAGAAAATTGATTGCCAAGTCAAGGCTAGCTCTCTGTTCGTTGGGCACTCACACATGTGACCGCCCCCACATTTGGCCGTTCCTTGACACACGAAATAACGAACTCACACACCAAACGTTTCTACGATACATCTTGTTGTAGTTAGCTCATGACAGGGTCAACCAGAAAATCGTCGTAGGCATCCTTCAGATTACGGCAACCCTTGAAGACTGGAGGTTTCAATTTCAAGAACTACTGAAAAGTTCATGCTCGATCATTTGTCATGATAGGCCCAGAGTAGTCAGACGGTGGAAACGTGCCTTATGTCCAATGACACGGCATTCAATCCGCAGGAGCAATGTGGCTGAATGTGGTACCTCTTGAATCCGGAGTGTGTTGGTTGCAGAAAACACTGGAGTGCCATGAACCATGATCAGACACCCACGAAGATAAGCGTAGGAACTGATTGATCATCTCTGGGGTAGGTTGGCTGGGTGGCAAATTCCTCATTATCACTTGTTCATTATCAACTTTCATAACCTTCTTCATACTTCCTCAGTCGTGGAGGAGTCACCGCCCGAGTATCTGAGGGCTAGCGTGCTCGTCCTCTTCCTCTAGGGACGCCTCCAACGACTATACCACGGCCTCTTCGCTAGTCTTCCTCGAGCTACAGCTCCCAGGGGCTGGTCGGACAGCTCTTTATTGCGAATGTTCGTGTTGGCGCAGTCGTTGCTCTAGTTCTAACCATATGCGAAATTAGACGTGAAGATGGTCATGATACCAATTTGTATCACCTAGATACCAAGGCTTGGACCCAAAGTAAAGTAATAGCACGAAAGAAAGAAAGAAGGATGGAATTTTCCTAAAGTCTATAAGCCTCTCCAAGGCAAAAGCAACAGGCGTTCCCCCTACAGTCCTTCACGAGACTATATTAGACTGTTCTTGTGTGATGACGACCAACGAAACTACCTACGCTATGATCCCAAGTTTTGTGTCACGACCCAAAACGGTCCGCGGAAGGCCCCCACATTTACTCTTACTATGTGATGCGAACCAACCAATCTAAACCTTAACATTTAATGGAATCTCAATAGAAAGTAAATGCGGAAAAGACTTAAAATCATTATAAAACCAATTCAATAACTTCTAAAATTCAAACATCTATATTCTCTCCCCAAAATCTGGAAGTCATAACAAAAAGAAAATCTATTATCAAATTTACTAAAATAAGAGTTATTTCTAAAAGCTAAAATAACAAAAGCTAGTCTATGCCGGGGAACTTCACGGCATCAAGGGACATGAGGCAAGGAAGGAAGATCCAGTCCACAGCTAGAAGCATTAGCTCACTTGAAAGATCGGTGTGACGGAAGACTGGCTAGAAGTGCGGTGAATTGAAGACGACGGCACGTTTGCTTGCACTCCCCAAATAACAAGAAGAAACGAAAAACATAAGTAGGAGGCAGTACAACCACAAGGACTGAGTAGGTATCATCGGCCAACTCAAAATAGAAAGAAAGCAATATATCTCAAATAACATCATAAAATCAACTAATATCTGTAAACAAGGTGATAGCAACAAGTAATAAACATAATTTAAATACCACCCGCACATATATGGGAGGCATCAAGCCTCCAACCATACTCGCTGGGATAAATATTCTTTAGATGAGAGATTATCATCTTTCAAGATTTCATTATCTTTATTCCTCTTGTGTCGGTACGTGACAATCCGATCCTCTACTACTATGTGTCAGAAGTGCCACTCCGATACCCTAACTAATATGTGTCGGAACGTGACACTCGATCCCCTACTTCTAATGTGCGGTACGTGGACAATCCGATCCACTACATTATACGTGTCAGTTCGTGACACCCGTACCACTAAATGTTCTAGGGGGCGGTACGTTGACACTTTTCCCGATTACCCACATCTTACGTGTCGGTTCGTGACAAACCCGTCCCACTTTCACTCTATGTGTCGGTACGTGGACCACTCGATCCCCATAATATACGGTCGGGTCGTGACACCCATCCCACTAAGTCTAGGTGTCGGTACGTGGAACAATCCGAGCCACTAATCTCTCTTATTAATTATCAAGACCTTCTTTTATAGCAAGGCGTCATATTAACAAGAACGAAGGTTTTTATCAAGATTTGGGATTCATGCTTCCATTCAGGGCTTGTTTAATACAAATCCTATATATAAAATCACGTCATCGCATTACACACAACAATTAATCATAAAGAAGGTCTATAATACTACCAAAAACACATTATCATCGCTATTAAGAGTTTATACGAATAGTGTAAAAAAACCATAACCTACATCCACCGAAGACAGTGATCAAGCCAGAATTTCACAAGCCTTGTGTTTTTCCTTATCGTTAGATCTCTTCTCCTTGCTGTTCTTTTCTTTTTTTCTATTCAAACCCGTTTTCTTTTACCCTAATATCATATAATTAAGTTTAAAGATATGGCACTAATAATCCACTAATTAATTAGGTTACTCTTGAACCTTCAAGTATTAGACTTATTAACGATTAACCCATACTTATAATTAAGCAGGAAGGAAAGGAAATAGTCCAAACGGCCCTATATTAATTATCAAGCAATCCGACCCGCATGGATTACGCAGCCCGGTGACGGGCCGTGAGTGCATGCGAAAGGTCGTCCTTGCTGTACGTCAGACAAGGGGTCAGAAACCTGATTTGTAAAAGTTCGTCTGTGACGGTCCCCGTCATTCTTCCGAAGGTCGTCCTGCCATTTCGTACGTGGCATTTAGAGAGTCGATTTTCAGTACCCAATTTCGAATTATAAGTGTCATGGGACGAGACCTCCACGATGGTCGCGTCCGTGGACCGTGACGGTCTGTCGTGGAATACCGTGCCTCTGCAAGATTTTCCGAAATAAAAATCTGCTGTCAAAACGATCCTTAAACAGGTTGTTTACACCATCACGGCTCATTAGCTAGTCTATCGGTGCTCAATGATAAAGTTCCATTGCATTCAACTCAACATCATAGAAGATGTCTTCTAGTATGAGGGGACATCAAGCTCAGTAGATGAATTCTCATATTATTCAACAGTATTAAGTTTGTTTAATTCAAAACTTCATTACGCTGTTCAAGAGCGGGATATATTCATTAAATGTACATCGATAGGTGCGTTATGGTTTTGAAAATTTACTTAGGCGCATTTGAGCTTTTTCCCATCTTTTACACTTAGCCTCATATCATGTGAATCACAACATTCATTAAATTAGCACATTTGCTCTTCCTGATTAACCACCTCTTTTACGTGAATGTCATTTTGATTCATATTGCCAAGGCACTTGGCCATTAGTGTATCTTACACTACACTTTAAACCTTCTAGAGCTTTCATCAGTTCATTACATACATCTTTAGGTTACTTATTTTAATCGTATTGCACTAGAATTTATGTGCTATACAACAAGCAATGAGGCTTCATTCATAGTTCATTAAGTGATTCATATATTCCTAAGATATGTAGTACAAGACTTGTGCATTTTTTATGTATGCCAAGATCTCGATTTCGATCTAAGTTCTTGAACATTCAATTAACGTATGACTTATTTGTCAATACAGAATTTGGGGAAGAAAACCCAAGTTCGAATCACTTGGATGACCTTTATATTTTTCAGTGATTTTATTGTCAATCTCCATGACATTGGGACTCTAGATCGAACCCCAACATTAACATTGTATCTTTAGTTTTCTACTTGGTTTTCCTCTTAATTTCGCCGAAGGGTTGTGGGTTCTAACCACCACAACCCCATTTTATTTTTTATTAACACCTTATTGTTCTATTTCGCCTATACCAAGAGCTTGTGGGATCAAATTCCCATAGCCTCTTCTATTTCATTCATTATGTTCTCTAGGAATTGGGATGTTGTGGCTTCGAAACCCTACATACTCCTTACTTTTAATTTCATTTTAAAGTCTATTAAGTTAGGCAATTTGACAGTGAGGTTGGGATCGAGCCCCCATAGATTCACGTCATTTTCTTATTTAATTCGCCTTCCCCTTTCCAGCCTTGTGGTCGTGAGTTCGATTCCCACGCCTCACATTTTCTTTTCTTTAATATCTCTTCTTTTACTTTCTGCTTGGAGGTTGTGGGTTCGATCCCCACGACTCTCATTTATTTATTTAATTTATTTTCTTTCCTTCTCCATCCAGGAATCACGATTTCGATTCCCCCAGCCCCCTTTTTCATTTTTCTTTTCGAATTAAAAGTCGTCACAAGGGTAAGATTCCATTTAACCCATTCCCCACACCCCCTCTTTATACATTTGTAGCATTCCTTCACAATGTGAGGACTTGGGTTCAATCCCCATTAACCTCACCTATTTTATTTTCATTTAAAAACCCAGATTCTAACCTTGTTTTTGACCGAAACTAAAATACAACCAAGCTGGAAATTCCTTCATAATTTTTCGCTTCCTTTCACCAACCTTTTAATGATAGTTCTTAGGCATTTCATGAAACATTTAGTGCATTATTAACTGTGGTTTAGTAGTTACATTGGTCAAGAGTTTTCACTCAAAATCAATAATTTCATACCCCATATGAACATCACATTATTTACAAACTTTGCACGTAAAATACAAGGATTAGACATGCTATTTCACACCTCCAACAATGAGTATATTAACTTCCACACGTTGCACACACACATCATTTTTTAACATAATTTCGGAAAACATATTCAATATTCACATAATTCCACACATGCATACTTAAACATAAACATCACAAAATCACATTTCAACAGAGTACTTTGTACAAGGCAAAATTATACCCAATCATAGAATTAATGGGAGCTAGTGAAGGGACCATGCAACGGGAACAACCTAGTTTCAGAATGAATTTATTGAATCCAGGGGCTCTCTTGGGGAAATGGACAAAGAGAAGCAACCCATACCTAAATCCGATGTTCAAACATGATGTTTCTGCCAAACACCATTTCAAGAATCCATGTCAACCCTCTAAATGGAAACACCACTTTGACGGACCAACCTCTGCTAACGCCTAACATGATTTTTCTTTAAAATTGTATATTTGTTTGTAAGTTCTTCAAGTGTTGAAGAAACCGTTTTGGTAATTTTTTGTTGCTTCACGATATTTTTGGAAGGAGTATGGTGGAGGAAGGTGTTTGTTGTTAGGGGTTTGTGATAGACGTGTTAGGAGAGTTTTATCCTGCGGTTTGGAGTCTAATTCAAGGACTTCTTAGTCAAAATAGGGTTCAATTAAATTGATAAAACCTATTTATTTTAACTTATCACGTGAAAAGGAGCCATTTCACTAAAAAAATGGATTTTATTAATAAATAAACACATCACAAATTTTGTTGTGCACCACTTGGGCTCGAACTCGGGGGTGACACTGTTTCACAAAAAAGTGTCATTGTTGAGGTCGACCTAACCCGAACCGGGTTCTTTTAATTAAATTAAATTAATTGATTAATAATTAATACCATTCAGGGGTTCATACAATATTACCCTTGTCCTGGAAAAAAATCATTTTCACCCCTGGACTCTTCAAAAACATAAAATTCAGCTTTGTTTTAAAGTCGTGGTGTAAAGACTCATCGGATTAAATAATTTGTTTTCGAGACCATATATTGCTGGTTCCCTTCCAACCATTCAGCAACCTTTAAAGCTCTCCAATTTAGTTGGCTTGGACAGTAGTATAATTAATAGGGTTCTGAGGTGTGGTTCTACGCATAATGCAATCCGTGTGATGATTGTGTGATGTGAACCTTGGTTCTAATCGGCAAAGCATTTCTTGACACATTAATTTATTTCTTACCTATTCATTTTTGGGGTTGTTACATTGAAACTCTTTATTTTTTCTCAAATTGATGTATGACCTGAGGGTCTATTGCATTTGTAGGAAAGACTATATGTGAATTGAACTAGTATGATCAAAACATTGAGGGTTGAATATTATTTGCCTAAAATGATAAGTTTAGATGCCTTAGTTTTGCTATATTAAATTAATTGAAGTTCATTCTAAAGTATTAATCACTTATGTGATTGAAATGAAAGGTTTGGTTGTGTAGATCTTCTACGGTTTGGTTAAGTTACTCTTAATTGGTTTACCACATAATGGGGTGGATGGTGTTAAGTAGTGATGGTTGTAAATAAAGTCTCTACATTGTCCTTCATTCTACCTTGAATTGCAAAAATAATATCTTAGTAAAGCTGTACGAATATAGTCTGCATAAAATGGTAAAGGAATGGACAATTATATGACTTGTCAGGACATTGATGAGACATCATCTTGGAGACATGATGAATATTACAAAGAGCATGAAATGTATCTTTTTATGAGTCCACGTTTTCTCATGTTGACTTCCATTTTTATGTGCTAATTGTGAAAGTTGGACTTCATCAGGTAAGACAAGGAACTTGGTAAATAGTCAGTTGTAGGGTAAATGTTGCGTGTTGTGTGTAATGGAAGTTGAGTCTCTTTCAAAATGAATATATGTTGAGTACTCTTGAAAACATGTGACTTTTTATTGGATTTAGAATGCATAACTGTGTCTCCATTCTGAAAGTGAAAGCATATGTTTTAGCGCAAGTGTACCCTGTTGTGCCCAAAATTTGTATTATTTTTCCATCTACTGAGGAATACTATAAGGGTGAGTTATTATGCTAAGAAAATGAAATGAAGAAGAAAATGGCTTCCTCTTTTGTCGGTGATGTACTTGGCCTGACATTGCCACTTATACTTCTATAGGAGGAGAGGAAAAATATAAGCATGTCTTGGTTTGGAAAGTGAGATTATGATTTTAAAACAGAAATTAACCTTGTACTAGCTAGGTGTGAACTCATGAAAATGTAAGTTGTTTAGGAGAAATACATTCTTCAAACACACCACTAGTATGGTAGGAGTTAATTGACCTTTTATGGATGAGATCTAAACTAATGAAGATCTTTGTTGATTAACAACTCAAGTTTATGTGCATTGAAGATGAGTGCTTACTAACTTTTGGGTTATGAGTGAGGATCTGGACTATGAGTACATTTTCAATATTTTCTTGTAAATTAATTGAGGTGGTAATTGAATCATGTATGATTAGTCGAAGAAGTTTGTCTATGAACATGTTGGAAAAGGACAGGGTGTGAGTGCATTAAAAAGTGAGTGAGTAATGGTTTTCCTTCTTGTGTTCATTGTCTCCCAAAATGATTTGATTGTATTTTAAATGTTATTAACTTCTCTTATATGCATTGAAGTCCTTGTTGTGATTAAAGAGACCTAAGTGTCATTCGAGGAAAAATGTTCCCATGTGGGGGATATTGTAAGACCTCAAAAATGGGATAAGGTTTCTAGAGCCTAACGTGTTTTCCTAAATTTATTAGGAAATAAAATTTCTTATTATATTGTTTATATTCAGTGTACAAAATTTGAAGTGATTGAAAGGATTGACGATGTTCAAGGGACGTCCAGAGTTCGACGACTAGTCGCTTATGTTCCTCATCTATGGCAGGCATGCCTAAATATTATGAAATGAGGACTCATAAGTCTTAAATTTTTTTTTGAAATGATCTTGTTTTAGGTTTGCATATTAAATTCGTTGTGAAGTTTGTAGGGTGTCGAACTCCCAAGAATGTGCCCAAGCGTTTGAAAAGATAGCCCTTAAGACTTTCATCATACATTCATGTTGGGGCGCCCAAGGATGTTCTGCAAAGTTCTTAGGGTGTTTGTTTTTGATGAAATTGTGTGGACGGTCTATAAAAAAATTTATGGTTATAAATAACGTTGTAAGCTTCATGGTAATAACTTTATAAAGGATTCCAGAGGAGGCCCCCAAAAGAAGAAAGGGCCCCAAAACCAGGCTGAAGGTTGTCCAAGAAGACCGCTGTGAATGGCAGTTCAACAGCCGTCATGGCTGTTACCGACCATCAAAGGGTCCCGTCGTTAGGTAATTAGTCGAGGGTGAAAAGAGGAACCTTGGGCAGCCGCTGTAGCAAATGACAGAGGGCTATAACTACCCGTCGTGGCTGTGACGCCCCGTCGAGGCCCATCCATCGCGTGACTGTCTCATTCGCAAGTCTGATGCCAAATGAAGGGGTGAATGAGAAATTCACCCCACATCTTAACCCGATTATTAAGGTGTTATTTATAGATGTGGGGTGTAGATAAGTTATCAAACAAATTTACGAAAACAATTCTAAAATGTACCCACATGTGTTAGCCGTGCCTCACAAAATACTCTCTCTAGAAAAACAACCTTTGTTGGAATCTCAACAAACAGATTGAAGATGGGTTTTACATGGATGAATATTTCAAGTTTTAGAGGGATTTTCAATAAGATAAAGTTATGTGATCTTCATCTCTAGGTATCTTTTCATCTAGAGAGCATTTGAAAGATTTCAACAGAAGAGAAAAATTATGATCAAACACTTTCTTCTCAAATATGCCCATGGGTTCTTTCTCAACTGATTTCAAAGTAAATAATAGGTAATGTATGTTATTTTATATAATTTGTAAGTCATTTCCAATCCAAATGCATGATGAACCCATCTTTCTTCACCAAAATGATTTAGCCTTGCATCTGCTTTGTGTTCTTGAATCGCTATGGATTCAATTATGATTTGAAGAGATTGTATATGTTCTTTTTTACATGAATTTATGTTTAATTTATTATGATCAATACATGAGGATAAACATATGAAGAATTTAACATGAATAGCCTATGTTTCTAAATGTTGCCTTGAAGTCGATTGTGAGATTGGTTGTGTAGAGTTTTTTATTATGTATGAACTGTTGTAGCTATAGTATAAGGGTGATATAATGGATGAATTTATTTAGGTATAAATCCTTCATGAACAATCTAAGAAATACATGGATGAATTTATCTAGATTCCTTTAGGCTATGAAGTCAAAAAGCTAAGTGTGTGATGGATATTGAGTCGTCGTTATATCAAGCAATTTTCTTCTTGATTTCTTACCGAATTAGCTACTGCCTAATGATTCTATTGTTTATAAAATATTAATGATGATCAATTCCTTAGAGAGTTCATATGTTGTAAATTCTCCAATACACTACCAAATCGGCAAGCCTAAATTCCTATGTTGTAACCTTAATCCTGAGGGTATGTAATCCTGATTTCAGTATGGTTAAATGAAGTTTTAGCTACTGACTTATATTGACACTATATACGAAATATGATTTAAATAATGCATGGGAATTAGCAATGTAATCTTGTGTTATTTTACTTCCTAGTATGGTGAGCTAATGTTGTATCATGGGGATAGTTAATCTTGTAAGACTTGTACTTATTTCTTAATATGATAAAATTAAATTTTCATACTACATAATAGGAATTATTGGTAGAAAAGGTTTGTTATTTATCAATGAGATCAATGTAAGGAGTTAGAAGAATGCTTATTCCTCTACTTTTCTACTTTCTCTTACTTATTTATAGAAATGTTAATGAAGACGTTGTATGCCATTTGTTGTGGCATGGTCCACTTATGTTGGGGGGTTGGTTGTTACTTTATTGTCACTATATAGGTTTGACCATGACCTTGAGAAAGAAAAATCGAATATGAATCTTATTGTTTCGCTAGTAGATGATCCACCTTATGAATTGTAATTGTTGCTATATTCCTATCTAGTTGAGATCTCGGTTGTGAAACTATTGGATGGGAATGTGTATATTCTTGTTAGGGGATGGTCTAGGTGCTTCCATTGTTGTTTTTAAAATTGTTAGTATCCCCTACCAATGTACCTCTTATATGAAATGGAAGTAGAACTAAAGTTAGGGAGACTTGGTTATAATGCTTTATATTTTCTTGCCTCATATGCTATTATGTGTTGAAGTGTATTCTTCTTTGACGTATAATATGGTCTAAGAGGGTGGGGGGGGTGGCTGATTCCAGTAAGTTGTTCGACAATCAACCTTGTGATTCTGTTGGTCAATGTAAACCACTCTCACTTACATGCATGTTACATATAGTATAGGTCATGTTGTTTAAATGAAAGGTGTTATGCATATTCACAATGTCATACTTACTATGCCACATGTAAAGTATCTGTTATGTAAGTATGTTAGTATTCATGCCTAGGAGTACTGATAGATGTATAGTATGTGCTAAGGGTATGGACCTTGTCATACAATTTTTCAAATGTATATCTTGATAGGATAGTTCTATATTGGATTTCTATGTATTGAAGATGAATATCACTCAACATGGTAGAATGTGATGTGTATAAGGATGGAAATATGATGTGCATAGTTCTTACGGGGGTTTATATGAAAAAGTATTTCTCTAGAGGTATGCCTACAGGAAGCATGAATTGATATATGAACAGTGTGTTAGTGTGACTTTATGATGTGATGTGAAAAAGGTTTACTCTCATATATGGATACCCCACACACGGCACATGGATGAAGATCTAGTCAAGGGGGGTCCTTGAATGGTTTGTATTCTATGTTACCCCTAAACTACGATTAGTCGTTAATATACTGGTTCAGGGTAAACGCAGTTCTCTACATGATTTAGGTTGATGAAACTTCTATCGATGACCATGGTAAAGCAGATGAGGGGAGACTCTTCTAAACATCTGATTTATAAACTAAAGAATATAATAATGGTTTTAATAAGTAAAACTTTATATTAGCGCCGAGTGTTGAAAGTGAAATGAATAGGGTGGGTGTCCTTTCCATGGTAGGAAGGTCACCAAAATGCCTCAATAGGCATAAATATGTTTCAATAATTAAATAATTACAATGCCTAATCTTGGAATAAAGAGGATTTTCACATGTATCTCCAAGTTCCATAACTATGTTGCCACCATAGGATACTAGCTAGTGGATACACCTAGACAGCTATGTGACATTTGGTTCTACTTTGGCCGGTAGGCCACCTCCTTTCGGTGTGGGGTTCTATCAAACCGGATTCCAGGTTTAGCATCATATGGTCTATGTCGGCCAAGGCTATAGTTTCCCTAATGTAAAATGGACAATGGAAGTTAAATGACTATGAATCTAAGTATTATAACTTAAGGGATGTTACTTAGGATAGGTGCATGTAATTAACCCATCTAGACATTGCTCAAGTAACTCCTTAGGAAGTTCTAGGAACGTCTTATAATGCATGTCACTCTGTATGTGTTCTTTATGCATGACATTGTAGTATCTGTCTACTTGTTGTGAAGATTTGCATGGTATGAGTCTTTATGCATGATGTTGATCTTGTTGACTATATGATGAAGGTCTTGACTTAACTATGTCTATGTGGTATTATACTTCTATGATAGTATGTGTTGTCTTGTGTAGATGATATGTTTGATTTTCCATGTGGTTCTAAGGTGACCTATTGCACCAAGTCTACCTAATGAATTACTTGGAGACTAATTAATTAAAGGAAAAAGTTCAATGTAAAGAGGAATGAGCTCACTGTAAAGTGACCTCAAATTGGACTTAAATTTTATATGTGCTTTTGTATGATGTTTGACCTTTGATTGTGTTTCTATAAAGTATGAAAATGATATATATGTTATTGATAAATGTTTTATGATGATTTACTCAAAATTTCATGAAGTATGATTTCAAAGAAATTTTTCCTTTTATATGTATGTTTATGCATGGTTTCCATACTTAGTACATTCTTTTACCAATCTCATTCTTCTCTACCTTTTACACAAAGTGTAGGTTATAGATGCTTAAGGGATATCTTGAATGGTGAGGATCTTGCTAGGTGATTCCCAAGATCAAGGAAATGAATCATTAAGTCCAAGGATGTCCTAATGTGTACTCATTGTAAAGTCTACTAAATATTGTATAGTTTTGCGTTATGACTTAAGGACGTGTCCCTAATGTACTCCAAAGTTATTGAGTCTAAGTTGGCATAGTGACTTAGAGTCCATATATTTATTATTACTTATATTTTATATGTATATGAAGTAAAGTTTCTATTATATGAGGTGCTAAGAAAAATTTTAAATTTTCTGCTAAATTTACTATGACGATGTAATGTATGATACTATGGGCTTGTATACGACCTCCGAGAGGTAAAGTATGCAATGGTACTTCTTGCGGGTGCTCCCAGTTGACATAAATACCATATAATTATGTTGATTTGAGTTGTAAATCATGTTATTGCATTTTGTTGTTTTTTGGGCTTCTAGTATTGAGTCATTCCTTTCCCTACAAAGGAAATTATTGTTGTTAAGGGACGAATGTTCCTAACGAGGATAATGTACGCTCCGGAAGTCTAACACCTAATATAAAGTCTCACATGTTGAAAAAAGACTTAGAACACTTTATTAAAACCTAAAATAATGTATATAAATCATTTAATATCTTTTAGAGTCAAAAAGCTAGAGAGGTCCGAGACGTTCACTTAATTGTAAAATAGAGGTAAGTGTGCCTTTGCATGTTTCATGAGATTTTAAGAGTCAGAAATCAATGAAATTTTGTATTAAGTCTATAAATACGTATTATATTGTGTTTAGTGTCAAAAAGTATGGGTACGACTCTCAAGGAACCACCCTAAGGGTCCTTGAGGACGACCATTCGAAAATAACCAAAAACAGTCAAATGACAGTGGCAATCAACGAGCCAAACGAAGTGGCGTTACCTGATTGTTGAGGCGTGAATTTCTCCATCGTCTAACACTTAGACAAATCTCAAAATTTTCCTAACAAATAAATTGCTTAACTTATCAACGTACGTGCAGTATGGTGGCGTAGACTGACCTAGAGACCGTTCGTCGGGTCTCAAAGGTCATGCCTTGTTTTCACGCCCCAATTTTATGTTGAGTCTTTTAACTAGTTAGTTCGTTAGGTGGTTAATAATGTGTTAGGGGGTTTCTAATTAAGTTAAGTAAGGTACTATGTAAAGAACTAACACTCATTAAACTAACCTAACTCACTTCAATTTACAACTACAAAATCCGCTTCCTTCTCTCTACTTTCTCTCTCCCAAAATAAGACTCCATTAAAGACCAAGGTCAAAGTCCTTAGGTATGAAAGATTCCTACTTTTTCTTCATCAATATTCATAAATAGATATGGTATGGAAGATATTCACCTTTGGAGTTCCTTTACTCAAAGGGTACATCAAATTTGATTTTGAAAAGTTGATAAAAACATGGGTTTCATTATTTATCCAAAATTTGTATTTAAAATTGTATTGTTCTTGGTTTATTTTGATTATTATGGATATAATATGATTGATTATTGGTGAATTAGGGTAGTTATTCATGTTAGACCTACTTCAATAGAAGAGGTCTTGAATTGACCCTATTTCCCTAACCTTTGTTCATGAATTGATGTTGAATTGAATAGTGATGATGCAATTGACTTAGTTTTTGTTTTAATTAGTATTATATGATTTTATTATGTATATTAATGGAATAATGTGGTTGGGTAATGTTAAGACTATGGTAGAAGGCTTGTTAAGGTAAATTGGTAAGACCTATGATCTTTAATTCTTACTTAGATTTTGATGGATTGTACTTGATAACGATGTTGAATTGAAATATTAATTATGATTAGATTATACATGTGATGTTATGATGAATTTAATTGAAATATATTGATTATATGGATTTTCTGATTATGAATAAGGTATGATGATATAAGGTTGGATTTTGATCAATAATGTGCCTTACTACGACATGATGATTATAATGTGTTAATCTCCCATATGAGAATTGTATTGAAACTAAGTTCTCATGTAATTCCTAATGAGATAATGTTATGAATATACAAGGGGTTAGTCCCCTATGAACTATACTAAGCTATGATGATTAATAAAGGCTCAAAGACATTTCAAAAGCGTACTTTAGCTTAGAAAATAGTGAACTAGGTATGAGAGATATCCCTTCCGAAAGTTGGAAGGTAGGTTCACAATGATTCTCATGGGATAGAGATTACAATTCAATTGTGCATAAATAGGGTCTCAAGTATATCTCCTACTTCTTGAAGTATGGTTCCCCCATAGGAATACTTGCTAGTGTATCAAACTAGAATGCTCTATGAATGGTAAGGTACTACTTTGGCAAGTAGATCACCTTTTTCAATGTAGGTTTTAATGACATCGGATTCCACATTTAGATCATGTGGTCAATATTTTTTAAGGCAACTATTCCTGAAATTAAAATTGAGTAATGAAGTCAAAACTAACTATGGTAACTCAAGCGGTTCGACTTAGTCTAGGTAGGGGTATGAGACTCTATCTATACATTGCACTAGTTGGCCTTGATGGAAGTCCAAGGAGGTCATTGTTGTGTTACTAAAAAGTAAATGATATGTATATGTTTACTTTATATGTTGATGAACTATATGATGTAAATTTCCCTTTTAAATAAGTTATTGGTCTATATTGCTAAATATTATTATGAATACTTATGATGCAATGTTATATAAAGTTGGCCATTGCTTGTGATCCTTTGTTGGGTTTACTTGGTGGTGTGAGGTAATGGGACTTCACTTGATCATTAAACTTCTAAACTTGATAATAGCATGTTGGTAATAGTCTTGTATATTTTGTAATGTTATGAAATCTTATACATACATTATTGTGGTGTAACACTTTGTTGGAGTTATTTTTTTCTAATGTGTTTAAATATGTTACCATGAATGTTCACTTGATTTTACTTGCTGATGTTGGTCTCGTATTGTACGACCTGTTTAGTAGTCGTTTTGTTAGCAGATTTTTATTTCTGGAAACTGCAGAGGCAACGGCCACACGGACCGTCATGGCACGACTGACCGTCGTTGTAGGTCATCGTCCCATGGACACTTAGAAATTCTGAAATTGGGTACTGAAATCGACTCTCTGAACTTCACGACGAAATGGCAGGACTGACCGTCTCGGGCACGACGGCCCTCACATGAATTTTTTTTACTAAATCAAGTCTTGACCCTTGCGACGGACAGTATGACGGACCGTCGCAGGCACGACGGCCCTTCACGGCGAGTAATCCCAAGGCGGGGTCGGATTTCTGATTAATTAATTTAAGGGCGTTTTGGACATTTCCTGCTTTAATTATAAAGTAATCGGTTAATGTAATAAGTCTAATTACTTGAGGTTAAAAAGAGGTAACTTAATGTATTTTGTGGATATAGTGCCATCTTTTAAAACTTAATTATATGATAATTAGGGTAAAAGAAGAGGGTTTGATAAAATAAAAACCCCAAAAGAGAGAGGATCGAACGAGAAGAAAGAGGGAGAATCGAACGAGAAAGGAAAACACAGCTTTGGAATTCTTGCTTAACACTAGCTTCGGTGGAGGTAGGTTAGGTTTTTTTACACTATTCGTAGTAAACGCTAATAGCGAATTATTGGTGTTGGGTGTATTATTAAGTCTGTCTATATGCTTCATTTTGTGTATGCATGATTGATTGTATAATATTATTGTGATAAAAAAGCATATGAAGCTATTGAATCCCAAATCTTGATAAACACCTAATCTCTTGTTAAATGATGATGCCTTGGTATAAAGAAGGCTTTGATGACTAAGTAAATGAGATGATGATGCCTTGATAAAGAAGGCTTGATTTACAATAGAATGAGATTTAGTGGGGCGGGTGTCACGAACGACACGTAGAATTAGTGGGACGGGTGTCACGAACCAACACGTAGATTTAGGGTATCGGTGTCACTAACCGACCGTAGATTCTCGGGATCGGTTCACGACTACACAAAGATGTATGATATCGGAGTGTTCACGTTCCGACACATAGATTTAGGGGATCGGGTTCACGAACCGACCACTGATGTAGGGGCTCGGAGGTCACGTTCCGACACATAGTAGTATGGGATCAAAGAGTGTCACGTTCGACACTAGTATTAGGGGTCGATTCACTACCGACACAGAGGAATAACAAGATATGAATCTTGCACGATACTAATATACTCAATATAAAAAACATGTAACCCCAAATGATATGGTAACGGAAGGCTTGATTCCGCAAGATATGTTCGGTGATGCTATAAATGATGTTTGTACTTGTTGCTATCACATGTTAAGAATATTAGTTGATTTTATGATGTTATCTGAGATATATTGTTGTCTATTTTGAGGGGCCGATGATACCTACTCGTATTGTGTTGTACTGACCCCCTACTTTTATGTTTTCTTCTTCTTGTTTATTGTGGAGTGCAGCAAACGGGCCGTCATCTTTCGACTCAATCAGTAAAACTTAAGCCAGTGCTTCACTTACTCCGGATTCGGGGAGTACTGCTTCTAGCTTGGAACTGGATCTTCTTCCTCATGTCCTTGATCGCCTTGACGGTTCCGGCATGGACTAGCTTTGTTATTTAGCTTATTAAGAAATACTCTTAGTTTAGTAATTTGATCATAGATGTTCTTGTGGTGATTGACCTTCCGATTGTTGGGGATAATATAATAGATGTTGAAAATGGTTTTATTTATGAGTTTAAGCTTCCGCATTACTTTTCTTGTTTGACTATTACATTGACATGTTAAGGTTTAGATGGGTGGATTCGCTCACAATAGAGGGATAATGTGGGTTGCCAGTCGCGCTCCAATTTGGGTCGTGACACGTATTGTTATTACTTGTCCTAGGACTAATGTGGGATATTGGTTTATATGTTTTTTTGATTATGCATAGAGGCTTTTCAAAGTAAATTAGAATGTTTTGAACATATGTCCCTTTAAGCAAGATTTCAATATTTTATGTGCATATGTTTCATACATAGTTCAAGTGTTATACTAACCCATATATCTATTCTTTCTACAATTAGGAAGGTTCTGGCATTGATTTCCTACAAAGACATTTGAAGAAAACTTGGACTCCTTTCTTCAAGAGTTTGTAGGCCCTCCTGTTCGGGGATATTATATATGTCAACATTCTATCTTCAAAGTTGCAGAGACATTCTTCATTCCTTTATCATTTGGATACTAATAAAAGCCTATATTTGCATGTTGACTTTGTATTGGCTATATCAAAGATTTGTACTCGTTAGATTAATTCAATTTAGACGAGTAATTAGATCTATTACTATTGTTTCAAATTATTTATTAAATTAAGAAGTCTATATATGCTTCATATACGAGGAGTCTAAGTAAACTCCACTTGTTGTATAAGAGAGGTATATGTAAACCTCACTATATTGATATGTCTGAAAAGTTTTAATTTTTTGCACTTTTTAACCTATGAAATGTAATGTTGAATGCTAAGAGTCTAGTCGTAGTCATCTCCGAGGACAAAGACACCGGTTACGTCTAGGGGGTGATCCCCGATCGTGACAAAGATACTCCTTAGTGACCATATAAATAAAATTTTGTCCATCTTACTACATCTCTTAATTTTTTGCGACCCACAATTAACTAGTCTAATGTAACACTCCGGAATATCCATGACTTAGAATAGAGCTTTTCCTATTAAGTAATGGTTAAAATGATTTTTCTAGACCTCAATTGATGTATTAAACTCAATTTGAAAAGTTTAGATCCAATACGAGGTAAATTGAACTAGTAGACATCCCTATGTTGGTGAAGGTTTGTGAGTGTCATTTGAGTCTAAAATTTGTAAAAACGACTATAAATATGTAAATGTAGTACATAGGGTCCAAACGTCTAGTGAAGATTCCCCAAGGAAAGACCTAAGGGTCCTTGAGGAGGACCCAAACCTTGGCGAGCAAGCTTCCAAAGCAGCATGTGGCAGCCAAGATTTCAAGGCTGCCACGCGTCGCGCAGCAAAGACAAGGAAAAAAAGATTGCCTTGCTAAGTGTGGCCTCCACGGGGATCATTGCCTCGACCCAAATTTCATAAAAATAAATTAAAATTGCCCCCACCATGCGCAGCCAATTCTAAGATTCGTCCGTTTAGTTTTTAAATCAAATTAACTTCACAAAAATACCCAATTAACTGAGGGTTCTTTTGGATAATTTCGGGATGATTTTATGTTTGTTTAAGGTAAGTTTTAAACAATTTACACACACTCCAATTAGATTCTTTAGATCACTCTCATCTCTCTTTAAACTCTCTATCTACTCAACCACTATTGAAGAGCAGGGGAAGCTAGGAGAAGAAGGTCAAGATATCAAGTTTTCTTCTCAAAATTCGTGGTTTACAACGTCATTAAGTTATGGTTTCTTCACTCATGGGATTCCTTTCCCCAATATTTCCTTTCAAAGTGATTTCCAAACTCGAATTTATTGGGTATAACAAATTATGATTTCTATGGATACTTTAGTATGTACTGTTCTTAATTGATACGGAATTGTTGGATTTCATGTGATTCATGTTCTCGCATAATTAATGGATTTGATTATGTTATATTTTTCACTCAATTACATGTGATGTTGGAATTAAAACTATAGCTTGAATGAAGTCGTAAATGAACCCCTTTCCCGTAACCCTAACTATGAATTGGTCTTGTATGTTACTACAGTGGTTGGGATTGGTTATGTTAATTGTATATTTCAATATATTATTGGATTATTGTGGTGAATTTAGATCAAGTGCTTGATGAAGATTCTTGGAAGCAATAGGTAAGTCTTATAAAGTCATATCACTCTATTATGTTGATGTTGGCCTATAATTGGTGTTTTTGTGAAATTGAAGTATGTATGATGTTGTTGTGCACATATGATGTGCTATGAATATGTTAAATGTAGGATCATGGTAAGTGTATTATAATTCAAGGTTGATGATGTTTCTCTTGTATGCCTTACACAATATGACTATGATACGTTAATCTCACTAATTAAGGGTTGTGATGAATGGATGTTCTCATCCTAAATCATATGAGACAATAAAAATGTTTGTTCAAGGAGTTAGTAACCTATGAGATATGATAATATTGATAATAATTTATTAATTAAAGGTTATTCAAGATGGGACATTAGCTTAGCACCGAGTAAACCACATATGAGTTGTAACCCTTCCCATTTTTGAAGGTAGGTTCGCAATGACTCTAATGAGAAGGAGGCTTCCATAAAGTATGGAATTATTAATCTCTAATATATCTCCTATTTCATTAACTATGTTGCCACAATAGAAATACTAGCTAGTGGATCAAGCTAGAATGCTATATTCTTGTTTTTGTTCGACTTTGGAAAGTAGACCAACTTCATTCAGTGTGGGGTTTCATGACACCGAATTCCATGTTTAGATCACATGGTCTAATGTCAATTAAAGCGATTGTTCCCTTAAGTAAAAATTAAATATTAAAGTAAATGTACATTCACTAGAGTGACTTGAGGAGTGTAATTAGTATATGTAGAGGTATGGGACTCTACTTAGACATTGCACAAGTTAAATCTAATGGATGTTCTAGAATATTGTTTTAATGTACTATGATCATGAAATGTATAATGCTTATGATATATGATGTTACTCTTATATGATGTTGGTTACGTTCATCAACATGTTGTTGGTCTACATTACTAAATGTGATGGTGACTACTTATGTATAAGTAGTAAGAAGTAAAGCATTACTTATAGTCTCCTATCTAGTTTACATTGATTATGTGGGGTTATGGGGCTTCACATGAGCATTGAACTAGTAGTCTTAAGATGGGTTTATTGCTAAGTGTTGTATGTTCTGTCGATATGAACTATTGAACATGAAATTTTAATATGACTTTATTATGATATGTCTTTCGTTATGATCATGCTTTATTATATTCTGATCCTTGTCTTGTATATGCTCTATTGTGTGTGCATTAAAGGCTTTCAAATCACTTAGCACGATTTTAAAAAAATGGCCCTTTTCATTCATGTCTTTTAATGATTTATGTGAATATACCCATATTTAGTACATGTGGCATACTAACCCATATACTTTATATAACCACAAATTTAGGGTCTGAACATTGAAGCTTAAGAAGGTCGATTGATGAAGCTTGAAACTCTTTGTCCATGTGTTGGTAGTGACACGACCCGAGACCCCATCCTAGAAGCTAGTGCTAATCTCGAACCATGGCACAACGTTCTTGACCTCTCGGAGGTCTTATACAAGATCTTTTGAATCATTTATCGCATGTACATAGATAAAAAGTAATGCGTAATTAAAACTTTTCACAATCATTCGGATAGTCTTTCAAAAACACTTTCACATAAAATCCATAGGAATCATTAAGTCTCATTTCATCAACTCCTATAATCAAAGATTAGCTCCAAAAAGTACATTCACCTATGAATCAGTTTAGAGATATATAAAAGCATGGAATTAGTACAAACACATGTACTACTTATGGCATAATGCATAAGAATCATGAAAACGGACATTTTAATGGAAATATGCTCCTTTGATTTAAATATCATAATATAATGAGAACGACATCTAACACCTTAGAAACACATAAGAATTCAGATAAACATTTTAGTATATTTGAAGGAACATTATAGTGAACTCACAAATGATATAGTGAACTAAAATCCATGTTACAGTGAAATGCTTAAACCTTATAGTGAACCCAATTAGAACGTAATTGCCTCACTAAAAGCTATACTAAGACTCACTTGAGTAAGAGAAAGAGAGACAACTCATACACCCTCTCTAGGAAGACCTAAATGATATTTAAGACCACCTATAATGAGATATACACACTTACAATACACCAAATACATAAACATGAGATTCTCCTACCACAGATGATTCTAAGGTTCACTTGAGTGACCGCCCATACATTCCCTTTCACATGAACTTAAGATATCCTTTAGATTACCTAGGGTAAGATCATTCACACTTAATACAATAGTATTCATGAAATATGACATTATCCTACCAAAGGTTATGAAAAGACCTACTCAAGTAAATCAAGAAGAGAATGACCATACTTTACCTCTTCATGATTACCTAACTAATACTTAAGACTACCTTAGTTTTGATAATGTCAACTTAATAAACCAACATTCATAAGTAGAGTCATTCTTAAGACTTATCTAGGTAAGGTACGAAATTACCATTCCTATGCCCCTTTCAAGACATTTCATGTTCACATTCATGCATGTATCAAATAAAGGACACAACTCTAACACATAAGACAGACACTTCAGCAAATATTGCATATTATTCGAGAAGCACATAGGAATAGAAATTATCATCTTCAAGTCATTGTATACACAAAAATAACATCATCAATATAACCATTATAGAATTATATAGTCGAATAGGAATATTCATGCATCAACTCTAAAACTACACACATAAGGACATAGTCATAGTCTAATATGATCACCTAACATCAATAAAAGAACACTTTCACATGGATCTCACATGTAGATAGATATGATCATACTTCATAAAAATCACTACACACAAAGAATCATAGTATATCAAGTAGTTATCAACAAAGTCATGATCATCATAATGCATAAAGTAACGTCAAAAATGCAACATCATTCACATAACACTACTACCATAAATGGACCATACCAATCACATAATAATTTAAGCACTTCATTATATAAAATAAACATAATTAGGGCAGAGTACTACCAATCCATTCTCACCACTTCAATCCAAAGATAAATCATACCATTCAATACCAAAAGCCCTTAGCCATGGCCATGATCATCAATTCAATACAAAAATCATAATACTCAATGAATCTAGGTCAAATAAATTTATATTTATCAATATAATACAGCCTATACATCCATTGAATACATTTCTTACATCATTCAAAAGCCCATAGAAAACTACACTAAATTTTATAAGTATTAAGACAATATCAAGGCAATCATAATCTAGTAAAAAAATAGGGTTCATCAAATATATGGGTTCATAGGTTAATTGAGTTAAAATCATATAATTAACATCAATATAATAAATAAATCAAAACTCAAAACCTTTAATTCAAGAACCCATGGATAGATCATAAAATTGGACAAGTTCATCCTTAGAAAACATTAGAAATCTCTTTGAATTTTGGACACCTTGATTAATAGAGTTTCAAGGATCAAAAACCATATGTAAATGATGTTAATACACGAAATTGACAAAGAATCACCACTTAAATCTCCAATCCAAGATCTTCCTTGAGTTTTTGCTGCAATGGAGTTGTACAAAATTTCTTAGAGATTTTGGGGGTTTGATTTGGAAGAACGAATTCGTCTAGGTATTTAGGACTTATATATACTCTAAAAATACCTAAAATACTTCTAAGTAAAAACCCAAAGTATTTTTTTGTACTGGGTGAATTTACGAATTCACCCGTTCAGTTAACAGTGAACCTACAAAATGGTAGGTGAATCAATGGCTGGTCCATCAACTGACTATCTCCCCACCAACGAACCGTCATGCTGGTTTGTACTTTGGGTAAGAGACTGGATAATGGATGGACATATTCCCCCATTCCTATGTCCTGACCAACGGCCACCAACAACGGGGAGTCGACCAACCTACTGGCCGTCGATTTGCTCAATCTGTTGGGGTTTGTCTTGACAACTTTAGGCTCAATGAGGGGTCCTTCTTCAAGGACCCTTCGTTGGTCCTTGGGGATGCTTGCCCAGATTTTTCCATCCTGTATAAGATCTTATACATTTTTACCCCCTTCCATATAAATTTCATCGAAAATGAAAACATTAAACTTGACAAAACATACTAAGACACACAAGGTCGTTTTAAGGCATACCTATCGAATGTCATAGACGTTCTTGGACGTTTGAACTCCAAACTTCATGAAACTTGACACACTTCCTATAAACAATATAATAACTCATATAAGGACCTCATAAGCTCATGAAACACACATACAGGCACATAACAACATATGTGACTCATAGGTTACTAGTCATCGAACGTCTTGGTCATCCCTTGACATTCGACTTCCAATGCACCTAAATCTTTAGACACTACCTCAATACCACATTATAAAAAAATTTATGACCTTAAAACCTCATTAAAAACATGTTAGGCTCAATCTTTACCTAAATCATTTTCGAGGTGTCACATTCTCCCCCCCCCCTTCGACAACATTCATCCTCGAATGACACTTGCCACTCTCTGAACACTTATAAGAGTAGAGATTCAGATAAAAACTCATGACCATATCATATAACACCTTATATAAAACAAACATCTAAAAGAAACATTAATTTCACATAATAAAGATATTCACAACATATCGAGAAACAAGGAAGAAATTCTACAATTCATTATGTGATAAAAATCATATCCCATTTTGAAATGCAGAAAAACTCATTTTATAATTAGTTTTCATGCTCATAAAAACATGAGTTACAATCACCTTACCAACAATTTTTTGACCAAAGAAATTAATTAAAATCATTTTGGTACAATCCTACATGAGCAAGGCAGTCTTTATTGTGATTAATCTTCATTTTCAAGAAAAAATGCAACGTTAGGCATTGTATAGAACATGCTAATATGCAAAATAAAATCATATAAACTTATTTTACAACATAATCATAACATCATGAAATACACAATGCAAGAAAATAAATGAAATTAAATTCTGCAAGACTTCTAAACACCATACTCATGCAACATACTTCTATGACTATCTAACCCATCTACTAACCATACTCCTTCACATAGAAGGAACTCATAAAGCTAAAGAAATAAATAAAACAACTTACCATCATCATCATCACCCTCATCTAGCTTTGCTCCTCTAGTTTGGAGTGCATATAAACACCTCTTCTTTGGAGCATCATCTATAGAAATATTAGGAGCAACTTTTTTACCACCTCTACTAGGATATTCCTTCACTTTGTGTCCATCTTTATCATATCCAAGGCAACTCACGACACCCAATAGGCATTCCCCATAGTTCCTGTTTACACAAGTAGCACTTGTAGGCTTGTCATTTGAGAACCACCTCCTATCTCAAATTCACCTTAGCACCCCTAGGTTCTTCTAGACCAGAAACCTTCTTCTTGAACCTAGGTTGACTTTGATTACTTCAACCACTTCTCTTTAAGTTTCTAGCGATTCTACCAAATTTAGACTCCTTAGTTGATTGAGCATAGACCATGAGTCTAGAAAGGGTCATATCATCATGTAGCATGTCCGTACGACATTCTTCTCTCATTAGGTCGGTGACCCCGGTCACAAATCTACTCATCTAATCCTAGAGAACTTCAAAGAGTATTCCTCAACACTCATATGGTTGAGATTGATAAACTTCTCTACCTTTACCTCTCTCCTCTCAAGGGGAAATTACTTTCCTAGGAAAGATTCCTTAAATTCCTCTCACTCAACAGGACCCGACTCAACCTGCCTTTTATCTTTCCATTGTTTATACCACACTTGAGAAACCTCCATGAATTAGTATGATTCTAACTCCACCTTCTCCCTAAAAGTCACCCCCATGACACTCAACACCTTAAACACATCATCTACGAACTCTTGCGGATCCTCTCCCACTTTAGAGCTTAGAAAGATAGGATGATTCATCCTTACAAAATCTCCCAATAAAGATGTCTTAGTCTCTCCACAACATTTACTCTAGGCTCAATAAACATATTCATATGGGTAGTCAAAACTCGAGCGGAAGTATGTAAAGCCTCTCTAATCTCCCCATTAGTCATCTCTAGGGTTACCACCGGAACATCATTACCTCTTTACACAATATGGACTTGATAACCTTGAGGAAATTGCTCAACTTGAGGAGTAATCTCCTTATTCACATCATTCTCCTCAACTCTCCTAGTTGGTGTTCTACTCGTATCCATGTCCTATAACACATGGAAAACTATAAGAAAATAATACTCTGAACTTTTACTCTACGACACGACATACGAGTATAAAACAAGGGAAACCCTATCATCCTATAGCCTCTCATCCATAGAAGTATTGCAACTCAGACAAATGGTTAAGACTCTACTATACATAATATGATGAGACTTTTTGATTCATAATACCACTTTCATTGTCACATTCGGGTCCTAGACAATAGATGAGACCAGCGTCGTTAACCTCTTAGAGGTCGCATACAAGCCTCTTCTTAGCTTTCATCACAATCATACAACTAAATTTAGAAGAAAATTTAAACTTTTTAACTTTGCTGAAGTGTAGTTAGACTTCATATTTTCTGCATAAGAGTGATATACTAACAACTAAAACTACACAACCATATATTAACGAATTGAAAAATCGTAATGAAGAAATCATAATATCATTAATAGTAGCCAAACCGGCCTTAATAGAAAAGCTTGAACAAATGTTTGAAAGGAAACGCTAGGGACAACATCAAATAGCTATGTCTAAACTACTAAACCTAACATATAAAGAATAGGCATCCTGGAAATCATCAACGACCTGCACCTATAAATTTGTAATTGTATATGGGTTAGTACACACTTGTATTAAGTATGGGTGTATGAACATAAACACATAAGGACAATGCATGATCAAGGAAAGCTCTTCCTATAGCAATAAACATTTTTTGGAAAGTGAAGTCACTTTACTTTCCTATTTCGTTATTTATGAATCATGCTATCAATATAACATATTTTAATGCATTTCAACCACACGAATAATTTTATATATGAACATAAGACCTTGGAATCATGAACATAATTTTAGAAAAACTCGAGCAAAAATTAATATTTTTGCTCCCCCTTAGCCGAGAGGCTCCTATCGTAGACTTAGTTTGGTGGTTATTGTTTAGTTATTTTGCTTTTTGTTGTGTAGTTCAATTATTCATTTGATCTATGTTGTACTTAAGAGTAAAGATTCATTTGTAGTCCCATTTCATCGATGAATTATGTAAGAAATACAAAAGGACTAGGAAATGAATTTCACTTACCCAAGTACAAGTTGTCTTTTCATTCTTGTTAAATGAATGAATATCATTATAAGACCATATTAGTGGTTATGCCCATTATTTTATCATTTTAATTATTATAAGATGTTGGTGAGAGTTATTAATTTATGCCCATTATTAATCATTTTCTCCCTTTATTGGGAAACGCCATAATAACTTTGTTAAAACATCATTCTTTCAATAACACTAATGATTTCATTGTATATTTTTTTATATTGAACGTTCAAGTTTGGAACTACATTTGGTCTTCTGTGATTCGGTTACATTGGAACATTCCTAGGGATTACATAGGGATATTCTGTTGTACTTTAATTGGTATAGTTCTTTGCAATGAGTAAGAATGACTTACATCATTACTTAGTCTAACCTCACCCTTTGGTCATCCTAACCGAACACCCCTCATCTTCCTAGTTCTTTCTTTTTTTCTTTCTAACATTCATTCTTCTTTTCTTAAAGAAATATGTAGCATTTAACCGATATAGATAATGTGAGCTAACAATAAATCTAGTGTCTTCCCCACAGTAAAAAGAGGTGGTTCACTGGCCAAAGTTAAACCGAATAATTCCTAGCTTTCTTAGGTGAATTCGCTAGCTGATAAAATATGCTGGCGACATAGTTCAAAGACTAGGATAATTTGGAGCCCTTATCCACCTTGGTGGTAGTCCCATATCTTGAGGCTTACATGTGCTTGCACAATCTCATTACTAGGTCTACGATGCGTGGAGGATATTCGTGATAATTTACAAATTTTAGCAGTTGACTCATACATTATGTAAGCTGCTCTAGGTATGAGGTTATACTTAGCTTCAATGGATTGACTTGTCATCCCCTTTTTATTACTTGATGAAGTCAATATCGTACATGATCATTATGGTGTATATGGAAAATTGTCTGCACAATTTCTAAACACCCTCTTATGTGGCGTATAACACCACATTCTATATCGAGTTCATGACCATAGGCTTTTCTGTTATTCATTGCTCACCCTTATCTTGTGTGGTAAACAGTATTTAGTAGTCTTGTACCCTTTCTTATGAAAAGTTTTTAAGGGACTTATTCAATTATCTACTATGTTCCTAAATCATTTTAGATAGCGCAGGTTGTGGGACTTGTCCCAATCGTTTCATACCTATGATGAGTTCATGATTATAAACAGTAAAGTCACTTCTTTAACAGTATGTGGTCTTACACGGAAACATCATAATTTAAATTAGCCATATAGATTGGTAGGCTTAGTCATTGCCAACTTCTATATTATTAATATTTTAGCCCAATTTAGTGACATAGACAAAAACTTTCACTAAGATTTAATTATATTATGACTAGTCAAGTAAACTAACTATGTATCCGTAGTCATTATAATTTTATGCTTGATTAGATAATAAGAAAATCAGTGCTTTTTGGTTCAAGCTATAACAGTTGATATGGCATTGAAGATTTTTAAACATCTTTGATCTCATTCTTAGTTCTTCTTGGAAACATTCCATTCCAAACACTTACAAACATATATATTGTAAAAACACCAAAACAATACAAAGCCTTCATTCCTTCAACAGTAAACTGAAGTTCGAAAACGGCTTATAAAATATTATCTTCTCAAACACAATTAGGAATTAATAATAGTATCTAACTAAAGGTCTAATTCTAACCTTATAAAAATCATAGAAACCTACCACATAATGATCAGTTAGAAGCACATACAACAACATTGCTTGAGACTTTGCATTATACATACTACAGAATTTAAATAGGAAGAACTAATTCGATAATTTGACTAATTCAACTTAGGATGATTAACTTAATTAATTAAATCAATTTATGTAATTACAAAAACGCCTCTGTCTAAATTGACTACCAATATGGCATTTGGGTTAGTCAAATTCTCAAAATTTCTTGGGCTTGGGTTTAACCCATGATTATAATAATTAATAAGTGTAATTTTGAATAGTTATCGGCTAGTGTAATCCGGTAGGTCTTACGATTGGGGTACACAATTAGTATATTTTTAGTTCGTCCTAGGTAAGTTATTATTTAGGTACGTTAGTTTATCCTAGGATTGGTTTTAGGAATCTAGGTCCACGTGGCTTTGACCGGTATGCGCGCCTGCCCCCTACCTCTTCTAAATGAATTGGGTGGGCTGGCTCTTGGTCTCTTGACAGTCATAGCACATGTGTTTGCTGCACACTTCTTGTTCACTTTCATGTCACCTCTTGTCCCTCACTACGTAATTGGAATTACTTAGTTTACATGATCATTTAACTGATCTGGCTATGGTACTAGGCTTCACACTTGGATGCCTCGTACATAATTGTGTAAGTATGAAATCAAAAAAAAAAAACTTAGGTTTAGTGGTCTTTATTTCGGCATGTAAAATCCGAACAAGATTGGATTGGGAGCCATGTTGAACATGAAAGAAGTATATCTTAAGTTACTTAGTATGACATAGAAATTAGCTAACCACCCTGAAGCCAATATTCTCTACATGCCCAATATTACAAATATTGGGTATTGCGAATGCTATGATACCCCAATAATGAATATTAAAAACCTAATAGATTTCAACTTAGAAAGTACATTTTCAGAATGTACATTTATCCCCCCTTAGAAACATTCGTGTCGAATGGCACTACACATCTATTTTGAATCGAAGAGGGATTTTGTGTTAAGAAGGTGTTAATACTCCCCCCCCCCCCCCACACTCCCCCCCAGCAACTTGAAACTTTACTCTTCGCAAAAATTGATTCACAACTTATCAGATGAATGTGATGAACATCACTCAAAGCTTATCTGACGATTCATATATGAGATGAGGAATTTCCTTTCCATCTAATTTAAGTCAATGCCACATCACAACTTCATGCAAACACAAACAATCATGTCAATGGTATACACAAAAAGCACATGAGCACGCATGAACTCATATTAACTCATACAGGGCAAGTATAAAACGCAGGAGTTATGGACTTAATTAAAAACAACCAAAACAAACTAATTAATAAAAAATGTTAAAAGATTCATAAACAAAATGGAGACGTAGGAGAGTATATCTAACTTTTAGAACTTAATAAGTGAGATAACGGGATATCATTCGGCCTCGCCTCCCATATTTCTTCCCTAAACAAGGTGTTCCTCCTAACCCTTTACGGTGGCCAACCTCAGTTCCTCAGCTCTTCACTGCGATCTATAAACGATTCACCTGGAACCTATTATAGGACGGTCTCATTCAAACCTAATCCATCAAGAGGCAGGATGGATTCTGGATTGCCTCGAAACTTTTTAAGCATCGAAAAAAAAACACTAGATGAAAACAAGCGAATTCATTTGGTAACTCCATTTCGTAGGCAACATTCTCTACTCGTTGTAAGACCTCATAAGGACCTTTATACGTCGTACTCAACTTCCGTTTCTTATTAAACCTCATAACCCCTTTAATGGGTGATATTTTAAGGGACACTTTATCACCTACCACGAATTTAAGAGCCTTCTTTATATTATCATCATAGGATTTCTAACGATTGTAAGCAGTAGCTAATCTATTCCTGATCATTCTCTCCTTTTTCATAGCCTCATGTATGATCTCATGGCCAAGGATATACGACATTCCTACCTCAAACCACCCAATTGGGGACCTACATCTACTGGCATATTGCTTTAAAAGGTTCCATCCCAATACTTAAATGGTAGTTATTAATATAAGAGAACTCAATCAGTGGCAAGTGATCGTACCAACTCCCCTTGAAATCAATAACACGGTCTCTTAGCATATCTTCAAGGGTATAAATGGTACTCCCTACTTGTCCATTTATCTGAGGATTAAAGGCAGTACTGAGTTTTACCTGTGTACCCAATCACTTTCTCAAAGATCTCCAAAAATTAGAAGTCAACTAGGCTCCCCTATCCGAAATGATAGATAAAGGTATCCCATGACACCCCCCCACTTTCTCATCAATATAGAACTGTGCTAATTTCGGTGCCCTGGCTGTAAGTAGACTTCTTCAAAGGAATGATGGAGCAAAATTATGTCATCCTTTCAATACTTACCCAACCGGACGAATCAGTATGTAGTTTTCTGGTATGGGGCACACCAACACACAAATTCCAAATTAATAGCTATGCCCACTTCTATGTTTCGGATTCTCACTCGGGGAAAGGGAATGCTATTATAAATTTTTCATCTACCCAATTCTCTCATTTATTCATCTCTAAACGGGAAAGTGATCATCAACTTGATTTCGTTCCCTTTTGCTATCAATCTCCTCAAAGTAAAATTTCGTGCAATACTACTTACCCAACCAAATCACCTAGGTTTGCATCCTCTTGCCAACAAAATATCAAAGAAGAATGATCAGTATTGCACGGTAAAGCCCTAGTGGAAGCAAATAGGACGTGAAAGTTCATTAAAACAAGGACTACCGCAAGGGAGCTCCTACTTAGCTCAGGGTGTAGGCTTATTATGATTACCACCATAGTTAAATAGGGTGAGGATTTTGTCCCTTCTTTGACCCAATACCACACAAAGAGCAAACCTAATAGCATTACACCAGTTACAACAAATGGCTTGCTACCATACGCAAAAAAATGAAAGGTGAAGACAACAACTCTTCTTTTCAACTCACAAGAATGCTTAAGAAGGTTCATCAATAAAATCTTACGCTATTCTCAAGAACTGGCACAAAGGTATGCGCATTTTTGAAAAATCCTTGATGACATTCCGGTAACAAAAACCTGTATGCCAGAAATTCTCACACCTTTGAAAGAGGTATGTGGGGGAATTCTCTATTACCTTGATTTTATCTTGATTCACCTCTATACCCGTAGTGAAATGCTATGACCCAATACAATACCCTCTTTCACAATGAACTGCACTTTCCCAATTTCAGTGTTAGAGTGCAGTCTTCACACCTCTCTAAGAACCACCAGGCAATGACTAGAAAACCGCCTTAAAGGTGTGACCAACCACAGGAAAAATCATCATAAACACCTCAATTAGTGTCCTTCGACCATATGGATAAATATCAACATAATACCTCTCGAAATTTGGTGGGTGAAATATAAACCAAATGGAATAGCTTGAACGCAAAGGTCCCATATGGACAAGTAAAGGTGGTTATCTCTGGACCTTTTGGTGCAATACAAATCTGATTATACCCCTAATAACCATCAAGAAAACAGTACCACCCCTTTCAAGCTAGTCTATCCAACATCTAATCCATGAAGGGCATAGAAAAATGATTTTTTTCGGTCCATGCATTTAATTTCCGGTAATCCATACACACCTTCCAACCAGTCACCGGTCTCAATGGAACAAGATGATTCTTCAAATTAGGGACCACAGGAATTCCCCCTTTATTAGGTACACAGTGAACAGGGCATACCCAACTACTATAAACGATTGGATATATAACTACGGCATCCAACCACTCAATAATTTCCTTCATCACTACCTCTTGCATTAGTGGACTTTAACGTTTCTGATGCTCAATACTTGGCTTATGATCGGGCATGAGTTGGATTTATGCTGAACAAATATCGGAGGGATCAAATAATATTCCGTATAGAATACACATACCAATAGCTTTTTTGAACGTTTTTAACACTTTCACCAAACTCTCAACTTGATGCACATTAAAATCTGATGCAATAATAAAAGGCAAAGTATTATCTTTTCCCAAGAATACATACCTCAAATGAGGTGGAAGAGGCTTAAGTTCTAATTTTGGAACCTCCTCAATAGACGGTTTCACTGGTGGAGATTCACGATGTTTAATATCTAACTCAAATGTGTTTGGTTTAAAACGGACATTACCTCGATCAAGTTCCGCGACCAATGACTCGTACTCATCAATGCCATCACTATCAAAATTCATGATCAATGCCGCCAATGATTCTACACCTAGACACTCTTCAATTTCTACCTTAGATGATTCTTCAACTATGTAGAATATAGCTGATAACGATTGGAGATCACCACTGTGCCTCATTGACCTACAAATGTTGAAGGTCCCTTTTTCATTGTTCAACCGGAATTCAATTTGTCCTTTTCCATATCAACCACGGCCCTGCCCATAGCAACGAATGGCCTCCCAAGAATAATAGGAACATTAAAATTGGCCTCACAATCAAGAATAACAAAATTAGCCGGCGGTTGAACTTTTACTAGCACATCATGGAGTATACCAATGGGCCTATTTACCATTCGATCAACCATCAGTATCTGCATCGCAGTGGGCTTTGGGTTACCCAAACCAAACATTTTGTAAATAAAGAGAGGCATGAGATTTATACTTGACCCATAATCACATAATGCTTTCGGAAAATGTAGCAACTCAATTTTACAAGGAATAGTGAAATCACTCGGATCTTCTTTCTTTTGCAATATAGATCTTGTAGCAATGGCACTACAATGTTGCATTCTATCATAATCCTCAAAAGTTAGTGATATTTTATTTTTAACCAAATCTTTCATAAAATTGGCATAAATGAGCATTTATATAAGAGCTTCTATAAAATGTTGTTATTTACCATCTTCAGTCTTTTTTACTAACCTTTGTGGGATAGGAGGTGGTTGTCTAGGCATGGGGGTCACCTCAACATCTTTAACCATTTTATGTTCTAACTCACTACTAACCTCCACCACTGTATCATCATCTCTTATGATCTTTTCTACACCAGACGACATATGTGGGTCAATGGTTTTCTTATCACCTCGAGTAGTGATTTACATACAATGCCCTTCATTTTTCTGATTTTTGACAATGTTGCTAGGAAGAGTGCCCAATTTTCGTGTGTTCACAGTTGTAGACAATTGGGTCATTTGAAACTCAAGATATTTAATCGAGATTGCATGTGTATCTACTTTCTACCCTATACCTACTAAGTCATTCCTTAACTCATCAGTATGCTCTTCACTAGCATCAAACCTCCTCCTCATTTTTAGCATCATATCCTCAACTCGCGCCATACTACCTAAACCATCCCTAGGAGCAACTTCATGACTTTTAGGTGGAACATATGGCCCACTCCTATCATTTCTGTTACCGTAGTTACCCCAGTTGAAGTTATTATTGCGGTTGTAATTTTAATCTCGGACATAATGACCATCATGGTTATAATTGCGATAGTTTCAACCTTGGTTTCCTTGACCTTGGCGCCAATTCTCCTACTTGGAGCCTTGGGCGTTCAGGTGGAAACCGCCTGTCTAATCATTCACTTCATAGGAGTCCTTATCATAGTAATATTCATTATTTGGTGGTGGTGCTTTAGAAAAGTAGTTCACCGCAGTTACCTTTTATGCACCCCCAGCAACATGTTTCAAACACCAACCCAACCTCAGTTCTCATTTGAGCCATCTCCTCACAAAGATCATCTGCGACTGAGTTGTTTGTGGATTGGACTGTAAAGGTGTTTCTCCCAGTATCTGACTTCCTACTACTCCAAGCTTTATTATTTTGGGAGATTTTCTATAACTTTTTCTGCAATTTTTGGCTCACATAAGGACACTCCCCCTAAGAACCACATGTTGTTGTATTCCAACACCGTGCTTTTTTATTATCATTTGTCCCCAATGAAATAATTTTTCAGAGAATCACATCTATACGAATTTGGAACACTTCCCAAGAATGATGAACCTATCCCAAGGAACTTCTAAATATCGCCTGTCGTGCCACAAAGTGTTTACTCTGTATTTGTGTTTTTAGTTCTTCGACACCGCACGTGATTTAGAGGTGCGTCTTAGAAAGCCATCCTTAAGTTTATTCCAAGTGAAGATTGGGTTATTACGGGAGCTGAAAGTAAACATGATCATTTAAAAAAAAGCTTTTCCGTAGTAAAAGAGGGAAAAAAACTCTTAGCCGATTACATCCAGCATTAAAATCTGGGCCTCCATACAAAAACTTTTGCACACTGACTTTCCTAGCGATGTGGGCATCATTTGATCCTAGAAGGTAGCCCTGAAAAACAAAAGTCGGTTGTGAGCATTGTCATCACACTACTAGTTACCATAAAAGTGTGGCCGCGGGTTAGAGGGGAAGGAAAGACGTAGTGGCCTCTCAGATTTTGTGGAATTTTCAATAGCCCCTATGTTACTATGAGGGCGGGAGAGGAGGTGGTCTTCGTATTATTTCACCTTCCCCCATGACTACCAGGAATAATGTTCACGACGTCGGACCAATGGTTGGAAATGTGGGTCAACCTCAAACAACCTTGGATCCCAACTAATGATTCATTCTTATAAAGGTACGCTAGTCTAAAGGTTCAGGTTCAATTACGGGTAGTCCTCTACTCCATGTGTTGGGCATGTAAGGGAAAGATAGACTTGAATTGACAAAAAACAAAACAAAAAGTAATATAAATAGGAAAAAATGGGACTAAGCTTATGTTATGTAATAAGCTTAAAGTAATCTAAAAGCCATGTCCCGAAACGGCCTCCAAAATTTGAAATGTTCAAATTTTACTGCTCAAAAGTGAGTAAAAAGCGCGTCACATAAAAAAACCAAAAGTAGGTTGGGATCGCTCCCAAGAGGAAAATCGTCAGATTTAACTTTATTCTATGATTATCTATTTAGTCAATTATTTCCCAAAACAATAACAATGGGGTTTTGACAATAAAGAAATGAGCTAAATTACAATAAACATGTTACAGTTCAAGTATGGAGTGAAATAAATAATGAGAGTGAGTAAACTATGGGCGTAAGTCTTCCCTACCAAGATCGCTAACTTAGTAATGCTATCGATTAACAATACTTCCTAGTATCGTGCATGCAAAAGTGAAAGTTAAGTATCTAGAAATCTGGTCTTGGCATCTAGAGAAGCAACTTTGCACCTTGGTCCGGCTAGTGTGTTGCTTTACTAAATCTTCTTGTTACCGAAATAATTAAGCATCATATTCGATAGTTTCAATAAGTTTAACTTCATACCAAACCGAACTAGCCTATTAGATAGTACAGTAATCTATGTGATGATATTTTCTATTATCTACCCCGTTGGTCCGGAAAGTAGCAATAAGGCGAGTCTAACGTGTCCATCCGTTTTTTTTTTAAAAGATTCGAAGAGAAATAATAGCAATACATGTAAGACACTATGCTAGAATGTTATTTGATTTTTACTTTTTATTTACCCTGGTTCCCAAAGCCCTAGGTATGGAGGTTAGGTACCAAGCTAATCATCACACAATTAATCATGATAAATATAAGAATTTAAATCACGTACTTTTATGAGAAGAAGCAAATACATAAATTCCTTGAACTAATTCACAAAAACACCAACAATTGTTTCGGAGAAGTATGATCAAATACAAAATCAATATTCAATACTTAAACAGAGAACCAAAAAAAATAATAAAAAGGTCTAACCTGATAAAGGTTCTTGAACTATTTATAATGAAATAAAACCTAATATAAGAAGGTCTTTATTTAAGGTAAAAATGCGTCTGAATAAAGGATCCCTGCGATGGACCATCATAGACACGACGGAACATCATGGGCTCCGTCATTCTATAAATGGCTTAATTTTTTGCCGCTTTCTTCATCAAATTTCAGTTACCCTCGAAGGAAAGATATGACAAACTGTTGCAAGCATGACGGTCCGTCGAGGGATTCCCTTCCATAACACTTAGAAACTTCTTGAAATTGAGTACTGGAACTACTCTCTGACAACCATGACGAATATGCAGGATGGATCATGCTATGACGGTCCGTAATGAGCTTCCATAGTCTCACACTTTGTTAGACTTCCCAAACTTCCTTCAATAGCCATTTCCTACTCACTATGGTTCCACCTACGGATCGTAACAGTCACAACGGACCGTCGTGGTCTTCGTAGGTGGTAACTTCTGCAATTTCTACTCAAATCCTCCGCGTTCTCCTTTGGACAAATTTCCTGCAAATAAAGAGAAACCTACATCAAAAATAAATACAAGAAGGCTTTCGACACACACTAAACTTTAGGAAAAGACATTGAAACTACCATGAAACCATGGTACATCAAAAAGAATAGCATGAAATCGTCCTTAGAGAATTCATGTACCTGTCCTATTAGACCAATGTGTGGCAACCCTATTGGAACCTCCTTTCGCAAGGGGTATTATTGTCACATGCCAAAATAACACCCTAGAAGTTAGGGAAAATCTCATATTGCAATGAGCGTAGTTGACCTCTCGGAGGTCTTGTACAAGCCCTTACATATCATTCATCACATAAACATAGTAAAAAGTAGTGCATAATTAAAACTTTTCACAAAACATAACATAGTCTTTTAAAACTCTTTCATATAAATTCATAGGAAATACTAAGTCACAATCACATAAAACATAAGACACGAAGAGTACTTCGGACACTTCCCATACTTCAACATATAGAAATACTTAGTCTATTACAAAACTTCTAATATAAAACATAAAAGACATGTATGCCCTCGAGTCAAATGAGGACATACTTTGACTTCTATTAAACGATGCTACGGTCCAAGTCTTCCTTACCAAATGCTCCTCACCTACCAACAAATATAAAGATAGACAAAAGCATGAAGTTAGTGCTATTACATGTACTAAGTTTGGCATAATGCATGAAAAATCATGAAAAGGGATATTTAGTTGATATATGCATCTTTTCATTTACAAATCGTATTCTAATCATAAGAACAAAATCTAAAAACTTAGAAACACATAAGAAAACATTTAAACGACTTAACCCAATTTTTAACTAACTTAACAGTGACCTATATTCACTGTAAAGTGAATTGCTTCACTGTCATAGTGAAGTATCTCTTCCTTTTTACACTTTTTAGCGTGTTGTGTTCTCACTAAAAGCTATCCTAACACCCACTTAAGCAACACAAAGAGAGGAGCCGCCCATACAACCCCGGGCAAACTAAATATCATCAAGAACACTTGTATACAACACACATACACTTACAAGGACAGTAAACACATTCAACATAAAAATTAGAGACACTCTCCTTCCAAAGATTATCAAAAAGGACCTAGTAAGTAAATCAAGAAAACTAACGTCCATGATTGACCTATCAAGATTACTAAAGTAGAACCTTAAGACTACCTAAGGCTTAAATCATGTCAAGATAATTAAACATTTTCCCTAACTAGAGTCATTATTAAGACTCACCTAAGTAGATAAAAAGTGACCATTCCTATGCCCTCTTTAGACCTTAAATAGACAATTCTTAACTACTCTAGATAAGTACTTATCTAATTAACATATTTCTTCACTTAAGTAATTAGTTCATTTAGGAGACATTCAGCACAAAATGACATTGAAGTATGGTATTGGACAAGTACTAGGAACTCTAAATAACATCTTCAAACCTTATGTCCTTGTCTAGATAGCCGTCCCATACACAACTAAACTTCATGAACTTCTCTGAGGCTATAAGATACCACAGAAGCGGGAATAGGCAAAAATAACGACATAGACCATGATAGCAAAGCATGGAGTCCAAAGTTCTTTACCTACTCGATGATGGTGTTCTACTGCCAATAGTAGAACTACGACACATCCCATAAGGTAGATAGTTAAGGGAATATGAAGGGCAGCTTGTAATTAGTCTAACTCTTTAACTAGAACTCTTCACTTACCTCACTTCACTCGGTCTGTATACTTCGGGTCTCATTAGAGTAATACACATGAAGGTTACATAAAAGGGTTCCATAACAAGTCATAACCCCAATCACATTACCCTTACAAAGAGGTCCTCTTAAGTCTGACCTTCTAATGGCGACAAAGAAGCTCATGATGGGACTTTCCTAAGGATTATTATGATTGTTTCAGACAATTAACGTAGGGTCTCTATTCTATACTTATACGGAGACCATTACGTCCTTACGAACTTCCACATTATAACTTACCATAGGTTTAAGGTTTCACATAAAAGATTCTCTTAACTTCATTTAAGGTTTCATGTCATTCATACATACAATACTAAAAACTTTAGCATCCTAAGTCAAGACATCATATATTAACATGTATACTTCATCAAGCAAGGGACACAAGTCAACTAAGACAAGACACCACAAACTTAACCTTAACCTACAATACATGTCATTCAGGAATCACATAGAAGTATCCATTATCATCATTAAGTAATCATATACACTATCATAATATCATCTATATGACCATCATAAACTCATATAGTCATGTAGGAATAACCAAGACTCAACCCTAAGACTATTCTCACGAAATCAAAGTAATACTCTAACATAATCACCTAAGATGACATGAATAGAAAAAAACATATATGACTTCACATGATACATAGATATTGTCATACTTCACAAAATCAACTATACAAATAGACACATTACTTAATAGTTGTTGCGAAGGCCATGATCATTATATTATGTAAAATAACGCCGACAAGACCACATCAATTGCAAATAAAACACATAACACCGCAACCATAAGTTTACCATACCAATCACAATATAATTGAAGTATAAATAAAATAAAAATAAAGTAAATAGGGCATATTACCACCACTTCATCCTCAACACCTCAATTCGATGCTAAATCATCCAATTCAATACTATAATGCCCTTACCAATGGCCATGAATATTAATTGAACATAAAAACTATAGTAATAATTGAAGTAGGTAAATTCGATGTAAATTCATCAATCTAATACAACCTACATAACAAATTACTATAATTATTACATCAATGAATAGCCCACATAAGAATTCATCAACATTAGATTAATATCAAGTAACCCACAACTTAGTAGAAAACTAGGGTTCATCCAATTTATGGCTTCATAGGTAATTCAGGTTAAAATCATCAATACAATAATAGTTTAATCCATAATAATGGTCTAAAGAAAATTATGCAAGAACACATAGTAGATTATGAAATTGGACAATTCAACTTTGAAAACATTAGAAAACATCTTAAGATTTGGGCTCCTTGATGAACAGAGTGTTCAAGGATCTAACTACATACCTCAATGAAGATAATTATTCAATTTGATTAATAATCTCCACTCAATTCTTCACACAAAGGTCTTCCTTTAATTTGGACTTCAATGGAGTCTTAAGGGATTTTGGGGTTTTGGGGTTTTGATTTGGAATAATGAAATATTCTAGTGTCAAAGACTTATATACAGACTTACATATCCAAAATACCCTTAAGGAACCTCCAAACCTTCTTTTTGTATGACGGGTTAAACTACACTTTCACCCCTCTCTTATCAGTGGTCTGCGCACAAATAGACTACATCGACGCTTGGGCAGTCGACGAACCGTCTTGTCCTTCCGTCCTTGATTTCAGAGACTCTTGGCTCTCTTCCCTCATAGTACCAACTTTACACCAACGGCACCCAAATTGAAGGGGCATCGATTGGACCACGACCCATCGATTGCCTCCGACGTTTGAGGCTGCCTTGGACAGTCTTGGCTCCACTTCTTGGGTCCTTCCTGAAGGACCCTTGGATGGTCCTTGGGAATGTTATAGCAGTTTTTTCAAACCTAAAAATGATCATATACGATTTTATCTCCTCTCACATGATTTTATCAAAAACAAATACGTAAAACTAGACGAAACAGGCTTAAACAAACACGGTCGTATCAAACCAAACTCCATAAAACTCAACACACTTCCTATATACATCATAATAAATGATTTAAGGACATTATAACATCATGAATCGGATATTAACACATAAAAACGCATATGAGGCATATAGGTGACTTAGTAGTCGAAAATCTTGGTCATCCCATGATTTTTGACTTCCAATAAACCTTAACTCTTAGAAACTGTCTAATTAACACATAAGATACCTATTTAGGACCTTAAACCATCATGATAAACATGTAAGGCTCTAGTTAACCTATGTAATTTTTAGGGTCTTACAATTATGATTTGGTTATGAATTCTATAAGCTACCTCTTCATATGCCCTTATATTGAGTGAGCATGCTTGGGAAGTGTCTCTATTTAAGATGAGACTACAACACAAAGAAACACTTTATATTACTTAACCATGTGTGTACTGTCACCTCCGGGAATAACCCCTAGACATAACCGGCGCGGCGTCCTCTTTGAGGACTAAGACTAGACTCTTAGCTAACATCATTACATTGATAGGTCAAATTTAGTAGAAATTTAAAACTTTTTCATTAAATTTACTCAAAGGTTTACATAGACCTCCACATAAACATAGTATATATATATTGAGTATACAATGACCCTTCTTATAGGAAAATTACTAAGTCTTCTACTTTTATTGCACATAGATGTATAAATGATAACATAGTCATAATAGTCGTCTCATCTCATAACCATCTAATAAGATTTTAAGAATTTGGGCATAACCAATACATCAAATAAGAATGCCTCACATGGGCTATACGATATTCCATACTAAATAAAAATGATAGAACATAATAGTCTTTAACTCAAAATAACTCCATTATCTAGATAGTGGCATCACCCTCGGAAAGTGAGGACCTACCATACTTGGAACAACAGATCCAATCCTTCTTCAAGTCGTCTTCAAAGCACTTTAACGACCGAAACCTAAAATATTGGGTAAAAGGAAGAAATGGGGTTAGTATACCACATGTACTATGTATGAGACCATATGCATATATACCTTGAAAATATTCTAAGAAAAAGGGACATTTCATTTAAAGTATGAAATTTACTTTGGAATCACTTATGCATATTCAACAAGGCCATACCAAATCAAAAAGGTATATTCATGAAGTCATAAGCATTTACATCACCAGACAAACAATATCAAATTAGTCAAGTCAACATGCATATTATGTAATTAGACGTATAGTCAAAGAAACTCTACCATCATGTCATAACAAAAACTAACAAGAACAAGAGTTCATTATAGCATAACCAAAACAAGACAATTACCCATAAACTCTATCAACCAAACGGAATGACCAGGAAAAGCCCAATAACCTTACTCAATCATGTAACCCAACAAGAATCATGATTGCTTCGTACTTCACATAGCATAGCATTTACGAGTACGCACCATCATATTTTAACAATGTAGACAAACACATATTCATAAGTAACACCAATCAACATATAGTATCAACAATGTGCAAATTCATCACACACACATCACGTATCATTATAAGCATATTCATACATAGTAACAACCTCCTAATGTTCCCTTCAAGGAAAAACTAGTGCAAGGCACAGGTAGAGTCCCATAACCCTACCTAGGCTAAGTAAACCTCTCAAGTCACCTTAGCTAGCTTATACTTCATTACTTCATTTTATTTTAGGTAACACTTCTCTCAACCGACATAGACCACTAGAGCTAATTATGGAATCTGGTATTGTAAAATCTTACACCGAAAGAAGGTGGTCTTCCGGCCAAAATAAAAAAAATATAAACGTAGCTTTCTAGGTGGATCCACCAGATAGTATTCTTATGGGTGAAATATAGCTTAAGAACTAACAAATAGGTGTAATTCCACTACATACCATTTGGTAATTAGGGCCTCCTCTCATGGGAATCTTATTGTAACGACCTCTTTAGTCGTTATGAGCAGCAGATTTTATTTCTGGAAAAACTGGCCGAGTTGACGGACCCCACGACGAACCGTCATCGGCACGACGGACCGTCATGGGGGTCTCGTTCCAAAATACTTAGAATGTAGAAATTTGGGTACTGAGATCGACTCTCTGAACGTCACAACGAAATGGTAGGATGGACCGTCGCAGGCACGACGGCCTGTCACAGGACTTTTTACAAAAATCAAGTCTCTGTATCGTGTGACGGACAGCAGGACAGACAGTTGCAGGCACGACGGCCCGTCACGGGCTGGGTCAGATTTCTGTTAATTAATTTAAGGGGCGTTTTGGACTATTTCCTTCTTTAATTATAAAGTGGTGATGTTAATAAGTCTAATTACTAGGGGGTTAAAAGAGGTAACCTTAAGTTAATTAGTGAGTTATTATTGCCATCTTTTATACTTAATTATATGATTAATAGGGTAAAGGAAAGAGGGTTTGAATAAGAAAAAGAAAAAGAACAGCAAGAGAGGGAGAACGAGTAGAGAGAGAGGCAAACGAAGAGGGATAGCAAGGATTTTGAGGAAGATAGCTTGTTGATCGCAATTTTCGGTGGAGGTACACCGTTATGGGTGTATAATATTCGTAGTAAACTCTAATAGCGAATGATAGGTGTGGGTTGTATATAAAGTCTTGATATCTTAATTGTATCTTGTATTTGTGAATGTGATTTGATTATACAATTGTGATAAAAAAAAAAAAAATTAAGCAAGATGAAGCTATTGAATCCGAAAATCTTGAGTGAAAACCCTGGTTAATGATATGCCTTGGTCTATAAAAGAAGGTTAATGAAACTAAAGTAATGAGATTGTGATTCCTTGGTATAAAAAGAAGAAGGATGAATTAAGAAGAATGAGTTAGTGGGGCGGGTGTCCACGAAACCGACACGTAGTATTAGGAGAACACTACAACATTTTATGTCTACAAACCACCCTAGAAAAGTGTGCGCCTAACTAAATATGAAAAGTGTCGCCTTTGATTAAAAGGCCAACTTTTTGACTTTAAGCCACATTTTTAAGGGGTTGCTGAAGAGTCCCGTAACATTAGAGTTTAGGAAACACTTTTAAAGTGTTGCATTAGCAGCTGCGCTGAATAAGCGTTGCAAAAGGCCAAAAGGCCCGATTTTGCTGCTATGCTTAAAATGTTGACTTATCGCTACACTTTAGCGTAGAATGAAAGGCAAAAAAAAACCACGCTTTTCAGCTACGGTTAAAAGTGATGGCCTTAGCAAGCGACACTTTCAAGCGTAGCCTAATAGGCAAAAGGCCAAACTTGCAAATACGTTAAAGTGGTTCCTACCTGCTTACAATTTTAAGTGTGGGTCTTTGGTACCATATTGGCCACAATTATGAAGTGGTGCCGTTTAGATCTAATATATGAAATCACTTTGAAGTGGTAAGTCTTGGGTTTTTTTTTTCCATATGCATACTCATTTTATGCCACAATGTCTAATAAAAATCACCACTATTGTTTTCAAATAAATAATTTCAAGCATTAAATTAGCTAATAAGTATATTAAATTTATAGATTTTCCAAAACTTCAAAACTAATATGTGTTGTGTGCATTACACATACTTATAAAGCAGTATTTTAAATGTGTACACAATAGTTCAAAAAGTAGTCTTCACTAGTCTCATATATTCCACCAATGAATATACTTCACAAACCAAAATCAAACATTAATGTAGTCAAACTTTCACAATAGTTCAAAAACACTTCACCATGCACTTAATGAGATCAAATTGACTGTGTGGGGACCCTTCAAGTTTGATCACTCCATTTCCCTACACATTTTGAAAAATGTACAACAAATCAGAGTGCAAAAGTTACTAAGGGGAAAGAAAGAAGTTTTCCAGATCAGTCAGATTGCAGCAGTTCCTAATAAAAGATTGCAGACTGCGTATTTTTTAGTTCACTTATAAATTCTATATTAAAATTTTACGAAAGTATCCAACTGGGATGCAAGAAACTATAGCAAAAGCCAGAAGAAACAACTAAGCAAAGACAATATAAAGAAGTGAGATGTTCCTGTAAGAAGTTATAATGCCCCTTGCGTCCATTGGATTTTCTACCACTGCACTTTATCTGTCTCCACGCGCTCAGTGTTTCATTGACGGGTACCAAGGTCTTTCTAAAGCCTCAGTGTTATAATCCTGTAAGTTTTTGTTTGTACTCTTGTAACCCTTGTAGATTACTTAGTGACTGGATCTGCAATATTAGGATTTTTTAAGTATGTTCTTACCAATGGATTCAAAACTGTAATGAAGCCAAACAATTTAACCTGAGGTTCTTTCTTACCTTTGATTTGCATTGGAGTGGTCTGTTAGATCTTTAAGCTCTTCTGAAAGGGAAACTTGCAGTGTCTCTAATGTATCTCTGGCATCTTCTCTGTCTTATAAAGAATCCACTGCTTCCTGATGAAAAATCAAGTTGCTATTAGACTTTTTGGAAAATTAAAACCAAACTACGATTTGCAGGATTACAGTTCAATGTTGCATATTATTTCCAAATTGCATTCACATATCACAGTTATAAAATTAATCGAAGACCTTACCTTAGTGATTAATAAGTTGTGCTCAATTTTCTACCATGAAGTGATAACCATTTTATTAATGAACCACAAACTAACACCAAAATGGTACCAGAAAAATAGACATCACAACTACACATATTTAATTTTTGACATCATAAACTATTCCAAAACTAGTAGTAATTTTACATTTATATAAAGAATAACACAAAGAGATGGTACTCAGTAATTCAAGTCATATCTTCAACTATTTAAAGGAGTATGGAACTAAGAAATAAAATAAATTAAGAGCAATAGATTAATCGATCACACACCATTGCTCGGTTTTGCATGAATTTCAGCACTAAATTGAGCAAAACCATATCACCCTTCTTTGAAACAAGTTCTGTCGACCTGCGTTTGCGCCCTATCTGTAGCACAAACTTTCCTTCTTTTTTTCTTCGAAAAAAAGGACAAATGCACTACTATGACATCATGGCATATAGCCAGAGCATTACATTACGGCAAGCATTCAACCAGTTTTACCAGCAAAACTAACAGAAGTATCAGATAACCCCCACCCCCCACACACACCATTAAGGACTATGATGTTGTCCACTACCCACTATATTTTCGAAAAATCGGTATGACATAGCATACATGTCTAGTTAATATAACTTATTTTCTAACAGGCACATGTAATGTCCTCCTTCCTCTTGTCTATATTTGCACAAATAAATCAGTTTTGACAGGGACAACAAAGCAGAAAACCAACACTACCTGATCTTACTACAGTTATTGGAAGGGGAAAAGATGAAACTAATGCCATAACTGGAGTGATCCTGGATTGACTATTAACCCAACAAGTCCTACTCATAAAACTTGCAATCACTTGCTTTAGAAGAAAGAAGCGAAGAAAAAACTAGATCCAGAAGCAACCTTGTATGACACCTGAAAACACTAACCAATCTAGAAAAGACAAATATTCGATATAAGTCACTAAAATATGTAATAGGGCTGAGAGTTCCTTTGAAAAATTATTGTAATTAACTTACATGGGACATGAAATGTAAAAAAGTATTGTGAAGACATTTACACTTAGAACATTCATATGACCACTTGATGGCTGAAGCAACCAAATCAGACAGACACTCAGAGAGGTCGGCAACATATTAGAAAGTCCAATTATTTCAAAATATACTAAACACATAGATATAGATACAGAAGTAGATTACAGTGGACTCGATCGATGTCCAAAATAAAGCCAATCAGGAGACTACCGAAATATAAACAGATTTTTTTTGAGGAGGGGTCCGAGATAATCACCTCCAAGATCACAAAGAAAATGCATTGCCACATCTACGAAATTTATAAAAAGGAGAAGAGAAGATTTCTTAATCCCACCAAGGTTGAGCGTGCAAAAAGTACTGGGTAGGAAACTACAAGAGCAGAATGGTACAGGATTGTGAAGTGGGTTACTTAGTAGCAGGACAGTCATTCTTCCCTAGTATAAGTGTAGATATTGACTTGACAACCTAACAGGCAAAAATAGGAGACTACACGAGTTCACTCCTCTGAGGATAAGACTTAATAAGCTGAGACAAGAATACAACAATCAGGCTGATGCAAATCGTCATAAAAGATAATATAAAACCCACCACAGAAGATGAAAAACTCTCCCCCCATAAGAGCATTTACACAGATGAACTCTTCCAACTCTGCTAAACGACCAGGGAGGTATTAATGGTGAATTAGAGTTTTCAACGAGAAAGAAGTGAATTTTTCAAATCATCAAATGGTGTAGAAGCCAACTGCAGGTAAGTGTCTATACAGCCTGAGTTGGGTAACAAAAACAACAACAAACCCTTTGTAATTCCACAAGTGAGGGTTTGAGAAGGGTAGTGTGCCCTAGGACCTTACCCAAGGTAAAGAGGTTGTTTCCGGATTCACCAAACATAAATTGGGATCTTAAGAAAAGGGGGGTAAAACCCTTTAAAAACAGTCAAATTAGACTTACCAAATTACATTGTTAAGAGATAAAAAACTTAAATTCGTATGACTAATACACATTCATCCTCCTTTAGGTTGGGCAAACATGTGAAATCAACCTACCAAATACTATATTCACTCATTTTCTTACGAGAGATAATAAGGCAAAAATGCATAGGCAGTTCATAGAGGACAATTAAGTTATAAAATATTAAACGTAGTAAGAGAAAGAGTAGGAGGAAACAAGAAGACCTTCAACTCAATTTTCGATGAAAAGAAAAATAACAGTATCGAAGAAATCTTCAACTCAGTTTTCGATCTTCAAACTTAATTCTTCCATCATCATCTCAACTCTTCAACTTACGGCCTATCGTCTTCAGCTCACTAAAGCAGAGGAGAAGGAGTTAATAAGGTAAAATTCTTCTGGACAGAAGAGTAAAGTGGTTACGGACCCTGGAGAGAACAAAAGTTTAGAAAAAAAGGTTTTAAACAATTTTATGTTTTATTAATATTTTTTTCCAATAAAAAATGGGAGGGAGTGGAGAGTTAAAAATGTTGGAGGGATTAACTTATTATTTTAGTGAAAATTTTTAAGGCCACACTTTTAATGTGTGTTTTACAATTAAAAAAAAAAGGCACTTTATAAGGTGGCCATATAATGTAAATTATTGTAGCCATTTATTTTATATTGTAAAAACAATATAATGTCGTAGCCTTATACCATTAAAGGAGTACACTTTACAAGTGTTGCTCATATTGTCGTTGCCAAAATGTTAAAAATTTAGGAACATTTAAAAGTGTTCACAAAAAATTTTTAGGCACACTTTTAATGTTGCTCTGATATTTGTGTGGGTAGCTAAAATGGTGTAGTGAGCGGGGTCACGAACCGACCGTGTATTGGGGGAACGGGTTGTAACGCGAAACCGACACGTTTAGATAGAATTAGGGGATCGGGGTGTCTACGAACCGCACGTTAGGAATTAGGGGAGGATCAGGTGTCAAGAACGACCACGTTAGGAATTAGGGGACGGGGGTCACGAACGACACATAGAATTAGGGGACGGCGTGTCACGCACCGACACATAGTAGGAGGGGAGCGGAGTGTCAAGTACCGACCACAAGAGAAGAAAGATAATGAATCTTGAAAGATGTTAATATACTCAATCTAATGCACATACTCCAAATGAGTATGGTTATGGTATGAGGCTGAGTCCTATGTGGAACTTGGCGGGGGGTACTGATTAAGGAGTATAGAACTTGTTTGTTGCTACATGTTGAGTATTGTAGTTGATTATGATATATTTGATATTATACTGTTTTCTATTTTTAAGTTGGCTGATGATAATACTCAGACTCGTGTTTTGTACGGACCCCACTTGTATGTTTCTTTCTTGGTTATTGTGGAGTGCCAGCAAACACACCTTCTGTCTTCAACACAACCTAAACTCTAGCCAGTCTTCATTTAAAACGGATTTCAGGGGAGCTAATGCTTCTAGCTTAGCTGGATTCTCTTCCGCATGTCTTGATGCCTTGAAGTTCGGATAGACTAGCTTTGTTATTTTAGCTTTTAGAAACTCTTAGTTAGTAATTTGATCATAGATGTTCTTGTGGTGATGACTTCCAGATTTTGGGGAAATAAAGATGTTGAATTTAGACGTGATGAATGGGTTTTGATTTAATAGTTTAACGTCTTCCGCAGTACTTTCTGTTGTATTATATTGAAATGTCAGGGTTTAGATTGGTTGGTGCCACACAAGGGGGTAAGTGTGTGCCAGTCGCGGCCGTTTGGTCGTGACAACTTGGTCAGCAAGAATTAGGTTCGTTGGGTTCATCACAAAAGAACAGGTATAGTAGAGTCTTAAGGAACGGTAGGGGACCCGCCTTTACTTTCTTTGAGAGGCTATAAGACTTAGGAAAATTCCATTCTTTTTCTTTCGTGCTATTATTTGGACGCCCAATTTGTATCTAGGTTGATACAAATTGGTATCTGACCATCTTCACTCTATTTCGCAGATGGTTATAAATAGAGAACAACGACTGCGCCAACACACGCGGCAAGACAAGAGACGTCTGGGGCCGCCACTGGGTGTTAGCTCAGAGAGAAGTGTGACAAGAGGAGTGGAAAGGCGTGGGAGGAAGGAGTCCTATAGAAGGAAGAGACGAGCACCTAGCCCATTGGAACTGGGCGGTGAATCCTCCACAGATGGGAGAGTGTAGAGAGGGTGAGGAAGGGGGAAATGAACAAGTGAGAATGAAGGATTTCCACCCCAACCTACCCAGATATGATCATCGTTCGTGACTTAATTAGGGGTTATTGATCAGGGCCAGAGCCACCTGCTCCAGTGTTTTCTGCACCAAACACCCTGGTTCCGGAGGACAACATGCTGGACTATGGCTCCCCGCATGGATGCCTCATTGGAAATAGGCACGTTTCGTAGTCTGACCACAGGCCTTTAATGACAAGATGATCAGCATGAACTTTTTATAAGTTCTTGACATTGAAACCTCCAGTCTCAAGGGCCGATTCTGAGGATTGCCTACGATTTTTGGTGACTGTCATGAGTACTACACAAGATGGGTATAGTAGAAAGGTTTGGTGTTGAGATTTGTGAATTATCAGTTTTCAGGGAACACCGAACTGTGGGGCGTGGCTCACATGTTGAGTGTCAACCAACAGAGGCACCAACCACCTATGACTTGGGCACATTTCTCTAGCTTGTTTATGGAAAAGTATATTCCCCGGACTTGAGGGATAGGAAAAGAGAGGTTCTTGAGAATAGAGCAAGGGGAGGAGAATGTCGGTTACTGCATCTGAGGCCAAGATTCGCGCAGTAATCCAGGTATGCCACTCACACTTGTTTTCGCCACAGAAGGATTGGCAAATTTGTGAAGGGGTTGAGGTCAGAATTGCGGATTTCAGCCTTTCAGGGAGTGGCTACGGCAAATCCTTTCAAGAGTTGTAGACTTCGTGATAGAGGGTGGAAAGGAGTGAGCCAGATGACTTAACCATGGCATCGACATCAAAAAGGTTTCGAAAGGGAGTATGGTTTCATGGTTCTACAATAAGGACAGGTTCAGGAGGTTACTCGGTACGACCAATTCAGTCTTCACTAAAGAAGGTAGTGGGGGTAGACCCAAACCGGTCAACTCTTCTCTGAGAGGACCTATGCTTGACTCCAGAGAGTTGTTATGGATGTGCGGCGGACTGGAGACTGGAAATAATTAGGAGGAATTGTCCAAAACAGAGTTATAGACCCCCATAGCTGAGTAAGGTGGTCATGGTAGAGGCCGTTCTGCGGAGAACGCGGTTGGCCGAGGATGGGATGGGTCAGCACTTAAACGGCCGGGGGGTACGGGCAAACTGGAGCCACTACAGCACCAAAAGGTTAGGCGGAAACGGGTAGACAAGTGATATGGCATGGTTACACTTTCCTGAGGCGGTCTGAAAGCGGAGCCATCAATGCTGGTATCACACGGGCACATCTTGTCGGTTGTGATGCATGGATTCTAGATTTTTGATCCTGGCTCACATTTTTCATATGTATTTCCTATTTCTCTACTGGTCTTAATTACAGGTGGAATTTTGCTTGACTGCCTATTAGTTTTTTTCTACTCGGTGGGTTGAGCTTGTGGTAGGTGAAAAGGTGGATAGGTCTGTTTTCGTTGGTGATTTTGTGGGGAGCAATAATATGTAGACTTGGTTGTTATCTTAGTAAATAGGTTGATTTTTAGGTTAATTCTAGGTATGACGTGGCTTCTCCAGGTTGGTTTTGCAATCTTGGATTGTAATGTTAAAAACTGTACGTTAGCCAAGAAGGAGGGCAAATACGTTTAGTGTGGGAGGGGTGCATATACTTCCAATACGGTTTGTATAGTATCCTTTCTTGTGATAAGAGAATGGTTAGTAAGGCTGGTTTAGACTTTCTTGGCCATAACTCCGGGATTGATACTACCCAAGTAACTTCAATTGAGTAGGTTGGATACGTCAGCGAAAGTTTTTAGATGTGTTGCCTGCAGACCTTCCTGGTATGCCACCGGATAGAGCTAGTGACTTCTGCATCGTCTTGAACCAAGAATCGCCCCATTTCATACCCCTTTATAGAATGGCTCCCCGCTGAGTTATTAGTTAGGAGTAAAGGCCCAACTTCAAGAGTTTGTTGAGCAAAGTTCATTAGACCAAAGGCATCCCCTGGGGTGCTCTGTTTTGTTTGGGAAGACGAAAGATGGGAGTCTTCGGTAGTGAATTAGATACACAAAAAAGAATTAAAGAATGTTAAGAACGGTATCCCTTTCCTCCATTAATGATTTGGCTCGATCTAGTTACAGGTGTGTGTCTTCGCAAAAAAATTCGACTTGAGGGTCTGGTTATCTCCATTGAAAAATACGGGACCAGCAGAGCAGTTATGCCAAAGACTGCCCTTTCGAACCAGGTATGGGAATTTATGTGAATCTTGTAAGTCATTGGGACTAACGAATGCCACCTGCTGCTGTCATGAGCTTGACTGAACGGATTTTTAAGCATATATGGATCTCTTTGTGACGTATTTAATGATGATATACTGATATACTCGAAGAGTAAGAAGGACATGAGGAGCATTTGAGAATTGTGTGTGGAAATGCTGAGGGATTAAATAAAAAGCGTTATGCCACATTCTCAAGTGTGTGAGTTTTGGCTAGAGTAGTGTCCTTCTTGTGGTGCACGGGGATTATAAGGTTGGGGTGATGTTGGATCCTCTAAGATCGAAGAGTATGTGAAGAATGGGTAAGACCTACTAATGTTGTCAGAAATAGAAAGCTTTTTGGTTTGTTTTTTTAGCCAGGTATATGGTCGATGTGTCAGGGATTTCTTCTATGGCTTCCCAATTGACGAACTTGATAAGCAGATTCCATTTGTATGGTAGGATGAATGTGAGTAAAGCTTTCAGAAACTCAAGACTTTGTTGTACTAATGCACCTATCCTTACCTTGCCGGGGTTAGAGGGTAAGAACTTCATTTGTTTATTTGATGATCTTATTCTGGTTCGGGCAGGCTTTAATGCAGATAAGAATGTAATCTTGATGCTTCGAGGCAATTTAAAGGTGCAGAAAGTAATTAATCCGACCACGATTTAGAGTTGGCTGCGGTGGTTTGTGCCATTAAAGCAATGGACCCTATCTATATGGTGTTAAGTGTGAGGTATATACGGATCATCGTAGTTTACAGTATGTGTTTTACTCAGAGAGATTGAATTTGAGACAGAGGGGTGATGGACAAACTACTGAAGGATATGAGGTTACCATCTCGTATCATCCGGGAAAGGCTAATGTTGTGGCAGACACTTAAGTTAGAAAATCAGGGAGCTGGGTAGGTTAGCCAACTTACAAGGTTCTAGACGGCCCATTGGCTAGAGGGTTAGGACTCTGGCTAAGGATTTATGAGGTTAGAAGTAAATGAGAAGGGGAGGAGGATGTTGGCAAGTGTGTAGGCGAGGCTTCTGTGTCTTGACAAGATCAGGAGAAAACAGGGGGATGAAGAGAACAATGAGAATAAGGGGCGGAGACGGCACGCAAAGACGCGAACCGAAGAAGGAGTAGAGGCAGAAGGCAGAAGCGGGTGGAGAGGGAGAAGAGCGCCATAATAGCGAAGGAAACGGGAGCGAAGGCGGCGCGTGGGGAGCGAGAGAGAAAGGAGGGGACAGATCAAGGAAAAGGAGAGGGGGGCGGCGACCAAAAAAGGAAAGAGGGAGGGGGAGAAGGAGGCGGACCGAAAGATGAGACGGAGGCAGCAGAAAAAGAGAAAATGGGGGAGAAAGAAAGAAGAAAAGAGCCGCGAGGGGGGGACAACGGAGGAGGGAAATGGCAAGCCAAAGGGGGAGTATGGCGAGGAGACAGACGCAAGGCAGCAGAAAGGGGCAGGAAGAGGCAAGGAGAGGGGAAGGAGAAGAGAGCGAAGGGAACGGAACGAGAAAAGACACCACAACAGCCAGAAGGCAAGAGAGAAAGGGAGGGGGCAACAGAAAAGAGTTGAAGAAGGGACGGAGGCGAAGAGGCCAGAAAACGAGCAGGGAGAAACGGGAGATAAGGACGGAAGGGGCGGGAGCCAAGGGGCAAATGCGGAGGAAGAGAGGAGGAAGACAAACAGGGAAAAAAAGAGAAGAGAGGAGAGGGGAGGACAGCCAACGAAGAGGACTAGAAAAATACAGAAGAGAAGGTCGAAACAAAGGCGGAGAAGCGGGAAGAGGGAACAAGGAAAGAGCGAGGACCGCGCAAATAGGAGACAACGGGAAACGGGGGGTGAGGGGGGGGAGACAGAGTCTGCAGCCAGGGGAGCCCCGCGGAGGGAACAAGAGAAGGAAGGCAGTAAAAGAGAGTAGAAGGGGAAAGGAAAGAGCATCCAGTGGGGCGAGAAGACGCGGGGAGATACAGGGCTGGGCGGCACGGAGCAGAGGAAGGGACAAAGAAAGAAACAAGAAAAAGAAGCGCCGAGGAACGGGAGGAAGGGAGGGACAGAGGAGCGAGAAGAAATCAGAAAAGTATAGGGACCGGGAAAGAGGCGAGGGGGTCTGGGAGTAGAGCCCGACAGAGTGGAGAAACAAAGAAAGGAGGAACAGGGCGAGGGGAAGAGAGGAAAGGAGACAGGGGTAGACCGGGAGGGGACTAAAGAGGCAAAGACGTAGGGACGAGCACAAGGCAACAGAAGAAGACAAACACAGAGAGAGAGGGCGCAAAGTAAAAAAGACGATAGCTAGGAAAAGTAGGAAGAGGAACAGCGAGGAGGGAGAAAGAACGAAAAAGGTAGAGAGGGAGAGAGGAAAGAAAACGAGGTATGAGGAAGAAGAAAAGAAGAGGAAAGGCGGAGAGAGCGGAGGAAAGGGGAAGCGAGGAAACAAGAGGAAAGAAAGGAGTGGATGAAAGAAAGAGACGGGAGGAAACGGAGAACTGGAAGGAAACAGATAGAGGAGAGCAAGCAGAGGAAGAAGAGGAGGAGGGGGGGACAAAGGAAAAGAGAGAGGAAGGGAAACAGAGAGGGGGAAGGAGAGGGGGGAAGGAGAGGAGAAATGAACGAGAGAGAGAAGAGGGCAAGGTGGAGAAAGACAGGAGAGGTTTGAGAGCAGGAGAAAATAAACGGTGGAAAGCGAGGCAGAAACAGTAGAGGGAAGAGGAGTGTAATGTGGGCCCCAAATGATTAGGAGAGTAGATATAAGGGATCCACACTAATTCGAGTGAACAGAGAAAAGTGGGCATGTATAGTTAAACGATGCTAAGTTGCAAGTATGACACTAAACCTGAGTGAAGAAACACACAGGAGGAAATACAAAAGGATTAGCAAGAAAGTTGTAACCGCTGAAAAAGCACCTGTACGAAAGACAGGATTATTAGCCCCAAAAAGGAGACCAAGCAAACAGGACCAACATGATGCTGATTGTGGCAGAAAGCTAAGAACTTGAAGAGCTAATGGACCATTGATTGGTAGTTGTTATTAGCCGAGCAAATAGAACAAAGAAAAATTGAGTCCAAAGAACACAAAGTGGTGAGGTAAAGATAGAAATGACCCGCGCACAAACAGGGCCAGGAAGGAGACAACAGAAAAAGCATATCAGAAGCATGTCCATTCCTGAATAGAAGTGGCGGAGGAGATTGCAATGGACTTTTGGTGGTCTTCAAAGACATTGCGGCAAGTCTGGTGAGCTACGACCTATTGAAGGGTACAGATTGGAGAATGGCACAGCGTAAATGTTAGACTAGAGTGGGATAGACTACCGTTCATTCAGCCCGAAGATTGGAAAGATTTAAGACGGGTGAACTGAACAAATGACAGAGGAGAGAGGTTGAACGCACTCCACAAGAAAGAAGTCGTCTACCGCACATGTGCACTGCCAGGAGAAACAAATTGGTGACTAAATAAAGCACGAACGGGATATTGACAATGGGGGATGGTCATGCACCACTCATTAACTGCCATCAAAGAAGTACAAGACGAGATCAAAGCAAGTCGGGTACTCAAAGTTATAAACGTTCATAAACGGTTTAGCTGACTAAGCGACAAAAACAGCGAATTGAAATTAGATGAACAAATTAAACCACAATCACCAAGGAAATAGGACAAGGCGATATCAAAAGGAGCAGAAACGGGGATAGAAACAGTAATGAAACAGAGACGAAGACTAAAGCGAGGGTGGGGACCTCGTTGAACACTGGCTAATAAATATCCGAACCCCATGTCAAGACGAGTGAGTAGCAGGTGCATAGACCCAGACGAGATGATACGAACTCTCAAGAAATGATGGAGAATAATGGGCTAATCGAGCAATGGGGATGATATTAGGAGGTGTAGTGACATACAATGGAAGATAATGAGATAAAGGTATCTTAGCCCTTAAGCGGGAGTTTTCATTACGAAAGAGATGCAGAAAAAACTGAACAGGCGAGGTATCACTAAAGATAATGTGCTGAAGTGTGTGGCTCCTGTAGAAAAATAGCAGGTGATACGGGGCGGGTGTGAAGGATCTCCCAAAAGTGGAATTGGTTGAATAGAGGGAGGCATGTCAGAAGTTCGACCCTGGGGTACTGGAATACCTTTTGAGAGGAGTCCCCTTTAGACCAAAGGTGAAATCCTCCATTCACCCACCACCCCCCCGTGAAACCCCCCCCCCCCCCGCCCCCCCCTATTGTCGAGGCTCAAAGTGAGGCAAAAAGGAGTATGAAGATCAGACAAGGTTAGGAACTTGGAGTTCATGGAGGGTGAGCGTGAGCAAAGTCTTGCTGAAGGTTTCTCATGAAAGGAGAAGAGGGTGTTGATGTGGTTTGGAAAAGGGGTAAGACTAAGTCCAAGGTATATTGGGACCTTGAAGCTCTGATGACGCGGAGTTAGGGGAGGTGGCTGATGAAGTAGCGTTGACCACAGGGGTCGTCATGTGCGAGGCGTGCATCGAGGATTTAATTGGGGTTATGCAGATAAAGAGATTCATGGGGATGGAAACTACATCATTCGTGGGATCGTTCTGCTTGATGAGAACTTGTCTAAGAGGCGAGCCTCCTGTTGTGCCTTTAGAAGAGGAAGTCCGCCAGTTGAGCGCCCGAGGGAGGAGATTGCATCCATTAATGTGCAAAATGGAATAGTCTAAGAATCACAAAGTGAAGGGAATCCACTTGGGAGAGGATCACCACCAAGGACCTGTGGAAGAGTAATGCAAAGCGAATAAGAATCCCACACCACCTTGTTTTTACAGATTCATGACTGAGACCTTTCACTCTTGCATTAGTGTGTTTGGTTCTTCTCTTGATCGTTGGGAAGAACGATGTGGTTTAATGGGTATCGAATTGTAACGACATGTTTATGTAGGCTTTGAGAGTGCCATATTGAGCAGCAGATTTTATTTCCAGTAAAAAACTGGCCGAAACGTCAACGGACACCATCAAACGGAACGGGACCGTCGTGGGGGTCTCATTCCAAAAACTGTAAAATGTAGAAATTGGAAGGACTAGATCGACTCTTGAACGATACGAACGACAAATGCAGGACGGACGATAGCAGGCACGGACGGCCCCCGTCACAGGCAACGACGGGGCCCACCCGTCACAGGACTTTTACTAAATCACGTCTATGTATCGTATGACGGGGACAGCAGGAAACGGGACGTTCGCAGGAACGAGGCCATTCACGGGATGAGTAATCCCAGGCCCTGGGTCGAAATTTCTGTATTAATTAAGGGCGTTTTGGACTATTTCCTGCTTCTTAATGATAAGTGGTGGTTAATGTTAAAGTATAATACGTTGGGGGTTAAAAGAGGTAACCTTAAGTTAATTGTGGGTATATTGACCATTCTTTTATAATTAATTATATGATTATAGGGGTAAAGGAAGAGGGTTTTAAATAAGAAAAAGAAAAAGAACAGAAAAAAAATGAGGGGAGACAGAGTAGAGAGAGAGAGAAACGAAGAGGATAGGCAAGGTTTTGAGAAAGATAGCTTGTTCTGTGATTAGCTAATTCTTCGGTGGAGTTACGGTTATGGTTTTTATACTCTTCGTAGTAAACTCTTATAGCGAATGATATGTGTGGGGTTGTATTTTGTAAAGGTCTTATATTGATAATTGTATTATGTTGTATGAATGATGATATACAATTGTGTGATAAAATAAAGCAAGATAAAGCTATTGAATCCCAAACTTGGAAAACCCCTTGTTAATGATGATTGCCTTGGTATAAAAAGAAGGCTCCTTATGAACTAAGTATGAGAGATATGCCTTGGTTAAAAGAGGCTTGATGTGTGAATTAATAGAATGCTATTAGTGGGGCGGGTGTCACGAACCGACACGCGTAATATTAGGAGCAGGACCGAGGTGTCACGAACCTGAACAGTAGTATTAGGGGGACCGCGGGGACGGGTGTCACGAACCGACAGTAAGAAATTAGGGGATCGGGTGTCACGAACCGGACAAGTAGAATAGAATAGGGGGGACCGGGTGGCTGTCAGAACCGACACGTAGAATTAGGGGATCGGGTGTGCACGAACGACACATAGAATTGGGGAGCGGGCAGGGAGTGTCAAGTACCGAACATAGTAGGAGGGAGCGGGTGTCACGTACCGACACAAGAGGGAAATAAAGATAATTAATCTGAAGATTTTCATCTACTCATCTAAGAAACCTAATCCCAAAGAGTATGGGATTTAAGGCTTGAGTCCTCATGTGTGAACTTGCGGGTACTGATTAATGAGGTATAGAACTTGTGTTGATACATGTTGGAGTATGTAGTTGATTTATGATATTTATTTGATATTATACTGTTTTCTATTTGGAGTTGCGCCGATGATACCTTACTTAGTACTCGTGGTTTGTACTGACCCCTACTGTATGTTTCTTCGTTGTTTATTGTGGAGTGCAGCAAACATACGTCGGTTAACTACAACCGCAACTCTAGCCAGTCTCTCATTACAACGGAATTCAGGGGAGCAATGCTGTCTATCTTGGAACTGGATCTCTTCCTCATGTTTGATGCCTTGAAGTTCCGGCATAGACTAGCTGTTTTATTTTAGCTTAGGAGAATACTCTTAGTTTAGTAATGTGATCATCGATTTTTGGTGGTAGGACTTCCAGATTGGGGGGACAAAATAATAGATGTTGAATTTTAGAAGTTTATTGAATTGGGTTTTTATTAATGGTTTAAAGTCTTCCGCATTACATTTCTGTTGATGTTATATTGAAATGTCAGGGTGTTTTTTGAGGGAATTGGTTGGTTCGCGCACATAGGAAGCGGTAAGTGTGTGGTGCCGTCGCGCATTCGTTGGGTCGTGCACACTTATAGAATGAGTATGCCTCAGACGGGTCAAACCGAAGATACAGAACTATGGGGAATCTTTAATTCAACACCTTCAATGTCAAGTCACTCGGTACTAACTAAGTCCATTTTTGACAAGGTCTTTAATATCTATTTGAATTATATAGTCCTAAGCGTAGCTAAGGTTCATGGGTCAACATTGTATAAACATCTACTTATTATCATATAGCGCAATAAAGAATTGCATGCGTAATCCTTTCAGTTACAATTCACGAGTGAGGTTTGCACATTGAACAGATCAATTATGTTAAGGCCATTGGTAAATCCACTCAACATTCCTTATAAATGTTCATCGAACAGTACACAGTCCACAAATCATAGGTAGGTTTAAATTTCATTTAAACAGGATTCCATCAGAGAATCCGAAGACAAGAGAAATCCAATACAACATCATGAATTAATTTAGAACTTTATCCATATTTTGAAATAAAGTAAAACATCACGTTATAAGCACTACCTACCAAGTCTCCTCGCCAATTCATCATCAACATCTTACTAAAAACCCTCAATTAAACCCAACTTATGTGATAAATCATGCAAAATGCCAGACCAAAATGATACACAAGGCTAAGAGGAAATTACTACATCCACAACTCGAAATACAAGCTCGCAAAGCTTTTCTAAGACAAGATTACTTACGTCAATTCACAACCTAGTTTCATAACATAGTAGCTTCTTAAGAACTAGCATGATAGACTACAACTGACCCTAATTTATTAATGGATATGGATAGGTTAAAAAACCTCATGTTGTTTCGTTAATTCACAAAATTAAGTTAATTGAACCAATACAACTAATTAGTCATGATAAAAACCTTGGTGAAGGGTTACGGGTCATTTTCTAACAAAATAGACCAAAACATCAAGATATATCAATAATTAGGTAGAATACATGTTAATATATTTAAAATATCTAAAATATATCTTGAAAAAATAAATTCATAACATCAATTTTGTATTGGATGAAAGTCCACTTGAAAACTCAATTTTTGGTAATCAATTTGATCGAACCCTTTGAGGAAAGAGGTCTCCATGGTGAATTAGATCCCATATCTTGTTAATTGATGAATATTTATGAAATTTTTAATTTCATACCTAATACAATCTCCTACATTGGTCTCTAATTGAGTCTTCACTATAGAGAGAAAGAAGTAAGAAGGAAGAAAGTTTTGTTTTTTAGAGTTGTGATTAGTCTAATAGCGTTGGGGTCTTTATATGGGTGTACGGGGTTGAGGTCTCATATAGGGGTTAATTAACTTAATTAGACATTCCTAAATTCTTAAACAATGACATAACCCCTTAATTAATTAATTGGAACTAATTAAAAATGTGTAAAAATTACCGGCCCCATTGACGAGACCACAATCGACGGATTGTTGATCCATCGACGGCCTGTCCCTTCCTCCGTGTTGAAAATCCATAGTATTTGTAAGAGACTGAAAATGAGGCCCTCCAATGATTTGGATAATTGTTGGTCGTGGATGTTGTCAGTGCCCCATCGATCAACACACGCTCTGTTGTTTGCCTTCATAGATGAACATTACCCAGACAGTCTTTACCCAAAAATGCAAAGGTCCTCCTTAAGGGCCGTAGTTTTTCTTGGGAAGTAGTACCCATAAATTAGACCACAAATCATATTAAGCATTTTTAGACATCATTCCACAAATTTTCATGAGTTTTCAACCCCTAAAAGTTAGTCAAATAGGCTAACGCACACTAGTACCTCATTGAACTAGTTTCCGGATGTCATAGACTATCTTGGAAATTTTAATTTGTGAACTTCCATAATTACTTATATTTATTAAAATGGACCTTAAAAAGTGTCTAAACCTTATGACCCTTATATTAGGCTCTAGAACACATCTTAGATTTTCGAAGTGTTACAACTACATGGGATGTGTCCTAGTTCTACCCTTGGCAAGTAGAAGACCTTCCATCGGAATAGGGTTTACTATGAATTTCATTCCTAGGTATTATGGTCCATATATGTTATTTCCTATTCCTATCATGTGGATACATTCTAGTGTTTGATAAGTTATACAAAGTTTAGGTAGTAGAATGGGACAATACATAGACATTGCACGAGTAGGCTTTGAAGATGCTAGTGTGTAGGTTCCCTAGGTGTTCTCCAAGACCATTATGTGAAATTACTTTATTATTGAATGCCTCTTAAATAAATTAATGAACAGAATGATTTAAGTTAATGGTATATTAATGAAAAGGGACTTATCTAGTGTAGCTTTAAGGATTGCTTAGGTAGGCTTGGAGAGGGTGTATGGGTGGTCTCTTCATGTATTACTTAGGTGATTCTTACAGTAATATTAGGTAGGGAGTAAATTGATGAAATGGGAATACTCTTATATGAGGTAGTCTAAACGATCAATTTTGAGTGTGCGAAGGGGTTGTATGGGAGGTCACTTCATAACTGACTCGAGTGAGACTTAGAATAACCTTTGGTATGAGGGTCTGGTGTTTATGTTTTTTGATGTGATCTTAATGTTATATTGTGTAATGTGACTTATATATGTTTATGTTGACTTAATGAGGTCTCTTATACTTGTATTATGATGTTTTAGTCAAAAAGAGCATGTTTTATACAAATGTCCTTTTTGTATGGTTTTAATTGAATGTAACCATACTTAATGCATTCTAATGTAGTAACTCTGTATATTTTGTCCTATCTCTATAATTGTGTAGGTTGCATTTAAGAGGATTCCTTTGAAGTAAATCTTGGATAGTTACATTCATTCAAGCAAAGTTGGGATATGTCCTTAATAGATTCGAAGACATTACTATATTTATTTTTCGTTGATTAAAATTAATGTAATAGACTTAAATATTTTTATATTACGATGTATGGGCCGTGTACGAAGATATTCGTATGTCTAAGATAGTGACTTTGAGAATCCCTTTCCTTATGATTTTCTGTTAAATTTATATTAGAGGTATAACTATTTTGTGTGAAAAGTTTTAATTCTGCACTACTTCTCATACAGGTGTGCAATAAATAATGTCAAAGAGATTGGAAAACACCTCCAAGAGGTCAACCACGACGTGTTACAATTTGAGTGTGACTTTTCTTCTGATGTGAACTTTTGGGTCTTATAAAACATTATATTAGAGCCAAATTTTGAGTAGTCTTATGAATCAAAAGTCCTATTAAAGTCACGTCTAGTAGAGTCTTGGTCATTAATGTGAGTGGCAACACATCTGTAGTTAGAGGCTATAGGACGATCGAGTTTCAATTTCTTTATCACTCTTGTGTCATGCTAATAAAGATGAGGTTATAAGTTTCTACTCCTGATTTGTTATCTTGTATTTGTAGGAGGTGACTACAAAGAGAATGGTTGTAAGAGATTGGAAGAGTAAGCGGTGAATGAGGAAGTTCCTCCACAAGGTCAAGTCCCTATTGGACGTGTAAGTAATGAGGTTCCGGTAGTTTCACCACACATGACTAATGGGGAGATTAGAGAGGCTCTCTTTGAACTAGACTGAGTCATAACAATCCATGTTAAGAGTTGTTGAGCCTAGGGTGAATGCTTTATAAAGTACCATGACCTCTACATTGGGGGACTTTGTGAGGAATGAATCCCTCATATTCGTTTCTTGGCCAAAGGTTGGGAGAGGCTTCACCAAGAGTTTATAGCATGGCGTCGTACAAGTAGCTGCCGTCTCTTTAGGGGTGGGACTTCAAGCGAGGAGTAGAGGAGACGTTCAACAGATAGCTTCGTATCAATTGAGGGATGTTACCCAAATGTGGTACACCTAATGATAATAGGCAAGTTAAGTCGAGTCCGATATAGTGGGAAGGGTTTATGAAAGCTATCTTAGGAAAGTACTTTCCCTGTGAGACAAAGGAGTTGAAGATTAGGAGTTCATTAACCTGAGGCAAGGTAATATGGGTTTTGAAGAGTCCAAGTTATGAAAGTACAAGGAATTTAAAATAATTGTAATTACCAAAACCAACCTATGTTTAAGAATAGGGACCAAAATCAAGATGGGACTAGTTTTTATAAGGTTACGCTTGAGGGTTGTCGAGGTGTTAAGACTAGTTGTTATAGTTGTGGAAGGAAGGATGTTGGCAAGAGTATAGCCAGTACCGATAGTTTTTTTGGTTGTGGTAACGCTGGAAATAAGGTGAGGAATTGTCCTACCAATGCGGCTAGAGGAACAAAGGCCAAGCAACTTCTTCCTAATGTTTCGGATAAAGATGCCGTTAAGTTATGGTTTCATTTCTTTAGTTGCTATGTGTTCCTTCTAAGTGGGGGAGTATGGTGAGTAGTCTAATTGTGAATTTTTATCTCCTGTCTTCTATTTAATTCAACCTTAAGAGATATAAAGTCATAGTAGCATGTTGCATGTTCATGATGTTTAGGAGTCTTGTTGAAAATAAATTTCATTGAACTCTTTGAACTTTGAATTTCATGAAGTTATGTTTATGTTATAAAATGATTTTATATGGTCTTGTCTCTCATATTGTCATTCTTTAATCATAAATTTCTTAAGAGTTGAATTATTGAATATTGAGCCTGTTTCAATGTTAGGGTTCTCATCACTGTAATGATTTTTGTAATATGGACTAAATTTTTATTTCATGAAAAAATGTTATCATGTGTTTATAAATGATGTGTATGAGCGTGTTAATGTGTGGAGAAGGAGTTACTCAAATATGAGATGAAAAATATGAGTCTTATTGCATAGTGCGTGGTAGAAGTAGTTCTTATCTTCTTCTTGAGTGTTGAGTCTTTTGATCATGTGAAATTGGTGTTCCTCCTACAATACGATTATGTGTTGTATTATTGAGTTCATTTTCTATTGAAAGTGCCTTATGTGTAGCAACTGCCATTCGAGGATGAATGTTTTCCAAGTGAGGGAAATGTAAGACCTCTATAATGAATTAGTTGAACCTAAGACCTAACAAATGTGTATTGAACTTTTAAAGTATCAAAATTATTAATAATTATATTTTGAGACAGTGTCTAATGTTTGGTTGTGTTTGTTCGTCAAACGTCCAAGAAGGCCCAACACGTTTGAATGTTTTGCCTTGAAGCATACATGTATGCTTACGTGTGCCTTTGCATGTTTTACGTGTTCATTTTGGTTAAAATTGATGTAAGAGGTTCCTAAATTGTATACAAAGGTATTAGAGTTGGAAACGTCTGTGCACGACCCCTAAAAGACAAAACTTGAGTGTCCTTGAAGAGGATTCAACTTTTCTGATAAGACTGTAAATAACAATCCCAACCAATGATGGCAATAGAAAGATAGTATGTCCATAAATGCCCCATCAATTATGGGGTAAGTTGACACTTAGATTTTTCATATCAATATCATATTAGAGAGGTATCTGACCGAATCAAAGGTTGCGAGAACAACCCATCCAAGGGTCTATGCCACATAGGTTGATACGTCGATTGGAGACCGGCAGATTTTGTGCAGGGTCTCTGTCACGACTAGAGTATAGACCGTAGACGAAACCAGCGCCATTGATCTCTTAGAGGTCGCAGACAAGCCTACATACGTCATCGTTACATCATTTAGATTAATTTTAGGAAAATTTGATTTTTTTTTTTTTTACTTGATCGTTACATAATGAGACACATTGAAACTATGATAAACACTACTACATAAATTCATAAAGAGTTCACCACAACAAGTCTAATATCAAGATAAAAAATGAAGACATAAATCCAAGAAATCGTATAAATATCGAGTAGGCCATATATATGGCACATACTACAACTTGTCTGAAAATAAGTGGGAAAGCAAACATTAGTGGAAAACATACTCCAACTAGGTATGTCTACATCTAATTGTAGGACATATAACAACTCCAACTCCGGATGAAAGCTCCCCATGTTTGGTATAACTTACAGCATCGATTTTGTAAGTTATAGAGTACGATGACACCTACACCATAAAATAGAGGGTTGTATGGGATAGTACACATTGTACTAAGTATTGGATATGATAAGCATTACACCTAGGACCTGGCTGATGGACTACGAGAGAGAGATCCTCTCACTAACGAATATGTATAGTGGAAGCAAGTCAGTAGACTTGCCCAAAAATCCGATTAGGAAAGTCATTTATGAGAGTAACATGCATCATCATAAACGTATATTATTGCACAGAGCATATAACATAGGTGCTTAATCTACCCGTAATATATGCACAGAGCACTCAACATATTGCTTATCGCATGTATATCTATCAGTTGTTCATATTCCATGAGACCTTGGAATCATGGACTTGACCTTGTGACTTTCCAAAAATAGGGCTCTACATATGGGACCTCAACTAGGGAGACTTCTTTAACAAACATAGAGTCTACTGCATTCATTCATACGTACTTGATTTTAATTGGTTCGTAAGCTAGTGTAAACACCAGGGAAACCTAGGATGTAGTTTAAGACCTTCATCTGGTTGGCGGTGCAATGACAAAGAATGACATAGTGTCATTACTTTAGTCTAGCTCACCTCTTGATTATCGTATCCTAACACATTTGGTATCGTTCATTTCATTATGTGCATTACTTGACGATGGAATCATTCTTTCTTTGGGAACATAAACCTTAACCGACATAGATCATTTGAGTATCATGAAATATAGTATTTAACCCCACATTGAAATGAGGTGGAATCAGCGTCCAAAGTGAACCAAAACATGCAAGTGTATATACAGAATCAAACCCTAGTGGAACCCTATGTTGGTAGTATGAGTTAAAAGACAAGGAGATATAAGGAGATCCATACACATCTGGATGGACATTCTCATCTCATGAGAATTTCATGAACCTCTGTCTTCCCGTAAGAAGGAATCGCAACTCATAGCTAGCTTATCGATGCACAGTATAAAGTTCCATTACATTCATTTCATACATCATAGAAGATGGCTACTAGCATGAAAACATCATAGCTCATTATATTATTTCTCATCTAATCAGTAGTATTAAGTATGCATTAACTTCAATACTTTCATTAGAGTTTCCATAGCGACTGGTCTCTTTATTAACTTTACACTCTCATAGGTGAGTACGTCTTAATAACATTTACTTAGGCTCGTTTGAGATTTCTCTCACAATTCACATTAGCCTCTTATCATGTTGTCACCACATTCTTCAACTTTAGCACATTTAATCTTCATAATTACTCACCACTTTACGTGAATGTTCATTTCATTGTATGCCAATGCACTTGGCCGTTTAGTTTGTATTAGAATCTTACTTAATCCCTCTGAGGTTTCATTATCTCATCACATAACATCTTAGGTTCACTTACTTTTAAATGTATGCTAGACTTATGAGTCCACACAAACATGAGGTTTCATTCATAGTTTGTCTAAGTGATTCATATTTACCCAAGATTATATGTACAAGAATTATGAATCTTGTAGATATGCCAAGATATCGATTTCGATCCATAGATCAAGCATTCATTAAATATTTTTTCACGTATGACTTATGTGTCAATACGGATTGGGAAAGGGAACCCGTTTTCGAATCTCTTGAGCAACTATTCTAATATTAAACTGAAAATTGCATTTTTGATTGGGGGGGACCTTGTTCGATCTCCATCACTCCATAATATTTTCCTTTGTCTTTTGCTCCTATGTTTCTAGTTAAGGAGAAGGAGATTGTGGATCAGCCCAATAAGCTCATTCTTTTCTAGTAGTTTATAGTTAACTTTATCACCTCTGAAAGGAAGTTGTTGGTCAATCAACCACTAACCACATTTATTTTCTCCTAAACTCTCTCATATATTCAAGAGGTTGTGGGTTCCAATCCCCACTCACCACATTGATTTTATTTATTTTTTCTCTTCTAACTCTATTTTTTTTTATTAACTCTATATTAAGAGGGTTGTGGGTTTAAAGAGCCCATGACCAATTTACGTTTTCCCTGTATTTATTCTCTTAACATCTCTAATCTATCAAGAGGTTGTGCGTTCAATCCCCAGTCACCACACTTAATTTTCCTTTGTTTTTATTATGAATTTTTATGTAAATTTCATTGGGTGAGGTATGGGTTCAATTCGAAATGACGTACAATGTTTTACAAAAATTAAACATAAGCTTCACTTTTCAAGTGTGTCCAATTCATCCAGATTCTCTTAATTTAATGTTGATTATTGGTAGTAAATTTGGGTAACATTTTCCAGCCAACATACGCTTATATGAACCATCAGAATTTTACATTTACACATACGAAACACCAACATTTATCACAAAAAAAATCTTACGCAGAAATCATAGTAATTTACAGCAACAAACCATGCTCAATCAATTAACGTAAACACTTTTCCGAAATAATCTTTCAGTCCTTACATATTTCCAAATACACATTCAATATATAATTAACAAAGGACCTACAATTATCTACATAAGATTACCAAAACGATGGATAGAATCGTTCAAAGGAATGATGACAGGAGCATGCAGCGTGATCAACCTGTAGTTTTTTCAATTTTTATGAATATGAACATTAAGGGTATCTGGAAAAGGGCAAAGGAGATATGAAAAACCACAGACCTTTAATTCATTCACACTTCTTCAATGCTTCCTATGGCCCCCGACACCACTCGGGCACACAAAAATCCAGAACCCAATCCATCGTGGAAGAATGTTTGTTGATTTTCTTTTGTAGCGTAGATTTTCATTTGAGTTTTGTGTATGTAGTCTTCAGAGTGAAGAACTAGTATTTTTAAGTGTTTTGCTGATGAAAAAATGTAAGGAGAGAGTTGAGAGACGTGAGAGAGTGGACATAGATAAGAGAGTTAGTGGGACTTAGTCAACTGGACTCCTCATTATTTATTATTATAGTATTTTATTATTAGATTAGTATATTATTATTTTATATTAAAAAATCTGATTTTCCTAATTAAGCAAAAAATGCTGAAATATTAATTTATTTAACTAATTCAATAAATACAAAAATCAATTAAAATTATGCTCCACGCAAGGCTCGAAACCGGGCTTGGAGAGATTTTGCTTAAAGTTCTCAATTTTGGCCCTACCTACCCGCATTGCCCCCTCCACCATATTTAATTAATTAATTAATAAGGATAATTAAAATATAACCCTACCCTGGAAAAGGACCACCATTTTAACCCCTAAGACCCTTCAAACTAAGATTATACTTTTTAAGTCCATTAAGAACTCAATCGCGGAATCTTCATATTCGGTACCCGACATGGCTGGACCCAACCATTTACAGATCACGAATCACCAAAAATTGTTTTTTTTTAAGTGTCTGGCTGCCTGCAGAGGTTTAGAGTTCTTGTTCTACGACGCATCAAGCCGTGGTGACCTGGTCTAATTTCTAGGACATTTAAGATACGTTAGACATTAGCTTAGCCAGTCATTTTTGTAGGGTTGTACATTAGCCCCCCATTTAGGAACATTCGTCCCCGAATGACACTCCCCATCATTTCCAAAATAAAAGTGGGTAATTTTCAAAAAATCTCAACATACTTAAGACATTAATCTTTGTGAAATTCAGTTTCACACTTAATCTTGATAATGTCATATTACTCAAGCTTATCTGAAGCTTCATATTTGAGATTGAGGAACTTCATCTAAATCGCAGCTAAACTTTTGCACCTACAACTCTATGAAACAACAAAAAAAATCATGTCCACGTCTATACAAAACAGCAACAGGGATATGCAAACTGAATCATGTAACTCACATCGTGCAGTTATTACAAATACGATTTTTGGACTTACAACCACCAAGTCGCATATTGCACTAAAACGTTAGACGTTTCTAGACAAAACCAGACCTTAGGGGAGTATATCTAACCACTTAGATAAAAGACGAGTTGGCCTGAAGATTTGAAATTAAAGGCTTGTTGGACTGACCACACCGGCCCATTCGGGGACAAATTTATCGCCCTATTCTCATTTGGCAACTAAAACCTCCTACCTGGGTTGGATAGTCGTCTATGTAAATTACACTTACGGAAGAAAATCCTACCTAAGTTACGAATGATTTTTTGATTGGTGCATATGTGGCTTCACATATTAGTAGGTTGGGAACTCTTGAAACATACTAGCAAGCTATGCATTAATAGACTAAGGAACTCCTTCCTAAACTAGTCATCAAAAAGCAAAAACAACCTAAATAAACACATAAGTCGAGGAAACAAACATGAGTCTCCCAAAAGATTAACTTCATACTAGGCATCAAAACATGCACATGAAAAACTTACTTTAGGCTACGTCCACCTGAGACATCACCAGGGATTCTCCCCTACCCCCCCCCCCCCGGACTGACTGTGCGAAGAATCGTTGCCTCTTGAAGCCCTCCTTGGACATTCGTTTGATACATTTCTTCCTTATATCTTGTCCTCTCATATACGAACAAAGTCTTCATCATGGGACCCGGTTTTTTCTACAAACTGAAAAACTTTGAGCCCTCATGCACTTGCTCCATGAAGTTTGCCACCACTTCTACAAAGGGACGTCTCCTGAGTATATCTACTCACAATTTCTTCTTAAGTCATGCTTGTGAATCCTTAATAGAGGACCTGAACGGATTTAACAACCCTTGGTTGGAGAGTCCCTTCTGAAACCTGGTGACCCAGATTTTTGGTCTACTCTTTCCTTGAAAAATCTTCTCTTCTTGGCACTTGACCTGTTCCCCCTGCTCCTAGTATGCTTCCTCAACCTGCTTTTCTCCACTTGTTGGACATGGACCATAAACCTGGAAAGTACCATGATGGCATGCAGCAAAGCTAACTACACTCCCATCAGATTCTCAACAATCTTAGTCTTAAAGTGTAAACAGGAGGATTTATTCTTTTTTTTTGACGTCCCTTAAACCTACAGCCCTATGCTGGCCAGGGGGTTGTTCGTGCGGAATGCCTGGTGATTGTGTACTGGGCTTGTAATAGCCTGAGCTTGTAAGTGATGGCTTGGACCATCCTGTACCAGGGCTTCTACTTCTCCATCTATTTCAACCTATTTGGGTGAACAGGATCTCCCATTCCAGTGGCTAGAGCTTGGGGAGGAACTTCATTTACCCTGAGAAATGACTCCTCATAATTCTTGCATGCGTTTCTTCTTGTATTCATTCTTTCAAATCCAAGAGTGATGTTATATTACGCTCGTAAAGCAAGAAATTGTAGACATTAGGGCAGGCACGATAATATTAGAAGAAGGGAATATTTCCTATGCATCATGAGTTCCAATCAGGATAGTGGTTGCACCTTCACTACCAGGACTTAGAAACTACACATTGTGGTTGACTGTGAACTATTATCGTCGAAATTTTATCTAACGCTTGATCCCAACTTTTGTAATGATCGTAGTATCGACCAAGACAAAAACCAGTCGTCGTGGACCTCTCAGAAGGGTCGAGAGAATAATGAACAGCCTACAACTTATAATTACATCTTCTATATTAATTTAGATGCCAAATTTTAAAGTTTTATTTACTTTGACACTTTAGAGTGAGAAGCATTGAACTCGCATAACAATCTACATAATTCATAAGCGTTCACAAGAACAATCAATATCAAGATAAATCAAAGAAAGGACATTAGTAAGATCTGTAGAAATACGAGTGCACAATGGCACCAATATTAATATCTGAAAAATAAATGGGATAGAAACATTAGTGAAATTACTTCACTAGCTAAAACTGTCTCGTCTAATGGATAGAATAAAATAGTAGGAATTCTCGAACATCTATTGAGGGCCTACCGAATCCGGTTGAAAGCTCACGTCTGGATAACTTCAAGACATCGATTTGTAAGGTTCTAGCTCCCAGCTGCACCTGCACCTAAAGTATAAAAGTTTTAATGGCATTAGTAGCACGCTTATACTAAGGAATGGGTATAGAAAGCCACCACCAAGACATGCCATGTCAGTAGAAGAGCTCTCTCCTACACGCACTAGTAAACAGTATGGAAAATCATGGAGTCATGATGGACTTGCAAAAACGATTAGGAAGTCATGCTGTATGAAATAGGAACATGCATCATCATGATAAAAACATATTGCACAAACATATAACTATTATTATTAGAACACAGAACATATTTCATATCATTCGTCCATATTTCCATGAGACCTTGGAATCATGGATTGACCTTAGACTTCCCAAAATGAGTGTGGGGTATCAACATATTGTAACCTCAACTAGGAGCCTTCTTTAGAAAACACAGGAGTCTTTTTCATTCTTCATACGTACTTCATATTCATTCGTTAATAAACTCGTATAAAACACAGCCATTACTAGGATGTAGGTTGATACCTTCATTAAGTTCGTTGTGCATTGACCAAGAAGACGTAGTGTGATTACTTATTTCTAGCTCACCATTTTATTATTCTATCCTAACACCTTTAGTATCGTTCATTCGATTATGTGCATTACTTGAGGCTGACCTCATTCTTTCTTTGGGAACTTTAACTTTAATCGACATACATCTTTTGAGAATCATGAAATCCAGTGTTTAACCCCACACCAAAAAGAGGTGAAATCACCGGCTGAATTAAAACATGCTAGCGTATATAGAGAATTGAACCCTACTAGAACCCTATATTGGAAGTATAGGTTCAAAGACTAGGAGATATAAGGAGACCCATACCCGTATGGACAGATAGTCTAATCTCATGAGAATTACACGAACCTCTATCTTCCCAAAAGAAGGAATCTCAACTCGTATTTAGCCTATCGGTGCTCAGTATAAAGTTGTATTACATTCATCTCATACATCCTTAAAGTTGGCTTCTAGCATTACGACATCGTATCTCTTTAGATGATTTCTCATCTCATTATTAGTATTATGTATTCATTAACATCAATGCTTTCATTAGAGTGTTCATAGAGGACTGGGTCTCTTCATTAAACTTTACACTGGTCTCATAAGTTAGATAGTACGTTCTTCCTTGTTGGTAACAATTACTTAGGCTCGTTTGAGAGTCTCTAACCTTTCCCATTAGCATCTTATAATGTTTGTCACCACATTCTTTAACTTTAGCAACATTTTTACTCTTCCATATACTCACCACTTTAAGTGAATATTCATTTTCATCGTTTATTACCAATGCCACTTGGACCTTAGTTGGCTGTAACATTGTTAATATAATCCCTCGGGGTTTAATTATCTCATCACATTTAAAAATCTTAGGGTCACTGATTTAAATGTATGCTCGGACTTATGAGTCAATACATACAACATGGGGCTTCATCATAATTTGTCTAAGTGATTCATATTTACCCAACGTATATGAACAAGATATATGCATCTTGTCTAATATGAAATCATATCGATGGTCGATCATTAGAGGAAGCAGGAGCATTTGTAGTAAATATTGTTAACGTACCCGACTTTATGTGTCAATACGAAATTCAAGGGAACCGATTTCAATCCCTTGAGCAACACTTGTCTTTATATTAAGTTGATAATTACATTTTTCAGATTTGGGGGACCCTAGTTAGATGATATTGCCATCACTCCCATATATTTCTTTCGTTTCATACTCTCTTCTGGTTTAAGTCCAAGGAGGTGAGGGATCAATCACCCTACAAGCTCATTCTATTTCTCTTAATTTATCTCTTTACTTTTCAACTAGCAACGAGGTTGTGGGTTTCAATCCCACTCACCCACACATTATTATTCTTCTTTGTTTTTCTCCTAACTCTTCACTTTCAAGAGTTGTGGTTCAAGTCCCCGACTCTCACCACATTTATTTTTCTTCTTTATTTTCCTCTAACTCTCTCCTCTATTCAAGAGGTTTTAGTTCAAATCCACTTCACACATTTATTTTTTCCCTTTTGATTTTTAGTCCTAACTCTCTATCTACTGGAAGGAAGTTGTGTGAAGCTCATTCCCCCACTCACACCATTTAATTATCTTTTCGTTTTCTCATGAACCTTTTCCATTTTGCACTTTGATGAGGTCTTGGGTTAAATTCCAATGACGTCACAATAGTTTAAAAAAAAAAATTAAAACATAGCTCAGTTCAAATTTTTTGCGAGACCAAACATTTCAGCAAGCTGGAAATTTTGTTCTTCACTCCATATTTCTCTCAAGTTTTAATGTTGAATGTGGGATCTTATTTGGGTGACAGATTCCATACACATTACCATATATGAAACACCAGACTTTTACTCTTTTACATATACGAAAACACATCTATAACACACAAATTGCAGGCCACAACATAGTTAATTGACAGCAGCAACCCATGACTAAAAATTAACGGAAAAACACTGTTTTGTCCGGAAAATCTTCATTCCCTCTACATATATTTTCACAACACATTAAATTACCATAAATACACAACCAGACCTATAGTTATCTATCCAAAAGACATACCAACGCCCATGCTTTGGATCATTCAAAGGATCTAATGATAGGGGCATGCAATGATGTTCAACCTGGAGTTTTTCATGGCGATTAAACTTAAACCTAAGGTTCTCGTGGGAAAGGGTCCAAGATAGAAGACGAAATCATTACATTTAATGTCGTTCAACACTTGTTTCAATGCTTCCTATTTCCCACGACCACCAACTGCTCTCACCAAATCCAAAACATCAATTCGTCGAAAAGAATGTTGTTGATTTTTGTTTTTAGCTTAGCTTTCATTAGAGTTTGTGTGTAACGTTATTTCAAGAGATGAAGAAAACTATTATTTTCATTGAGTTTGATGATGAAAAAACGTGAGAATGAGAGTGAGAGATCAGTGGAGAATGGAGATTAGATAAGGCGAGTTAGGTTGGGGACTTAGTCCAAACTAGTACTCCTCAATATTTATGATATTATTTATTGTTATGTTTCTATTAAAAATCTTGCTTTACTTTAATTAAATCAGAAAATTAAAATATTTTATTTAAATAATTCATAAATCCACAATAAATCAATTTAAAATCATGCTTCCAACATGGCTCTGATACGGGCTAGGCAAGATTCATGCTTAAAGGGTCAATTTTTTCCCTCCCTGCCCGAATTTCCCCTCCACCATATTAATTAATTAAATAAATAAATATTAAGGGTAATTAAAATACTGCCCTTAGCCTAGAAAATACAATTTTACCCCTCGACCGTCTAAACTTAAAATTACCCCCTTTTATGTTTGATTAAGACTCATACGGGGAAATCTTCATATTCGGGTGCCCTACATGGCTGGATCCAACCTGTGCTATATCAACTAACTCACCAAGTTAGTTGTCTTGGCTGTTGCAGAGGTTTATAGGTCTAGTTCTTTGCGCATCAAACCGTGTGAATCCGGTCTTATCTAGGCATTCTAGGTACGTTAGACATTACATAGCATAGTCATTTTTCGGGTTGTTACAGTCTCGTCCAAGCCAAGAATACTTTGGGAAATTAAACTTGTGTTATAAAAAAAGTTTGGGTGGTTATTTAATGGTTACATGGTATTTTAAGTAGTTTTATAAGTCTAGAACTCCAATCCTAGTTCATTATAAAAAATCAAAAGTCAAACCCTATAAGACCCCTAAAATGAGTTAGGGTGCCTAGATCCTAACATATTTTTCTTAAATTTATAAGGTACTAAAATGACATAAAATATGATATTAAGGAAGTGTGAAAATTTTTATGTGATTTGAAAGTCAAGCGTCAAGGGACGACTAAGACGGTCGACGACTAGTCACCTATGTGTCGCATGTGACTATACGTGTTTATATATTGTATGTAATAAGATTATAAAGTCTTAAATTGAGTTATAATTATTTTACTAGGAATTATATGGGGTTTCATGAAGTTTGTAGGTCAAACGTCCAAGAACGTCTAAGCGTTCGGAAATAAGACCATGTTTTTTTTTGTTTTTTTTTTTGTTTTTTCTTTGTGGGGTTTTATTGCTTTTGTATTTTCGGGGGTCCGGGGGTGGGGGGGGGGGTGCGGGGGTTTTTGGGGGGGGTTGCCCTTCGTGGGGTGGTTCTGGGTTGGGTTGGGGGGGGGGGGTTTTTGTTCTTCGGTTGGGGGGGGGGTTTGGGGGGGGAGACATTCACGTATGTCTCCTGGGCCTAGCATATTTGGACGTGTTTCAGGTCTGCATTTTGGGTGAAAATTGAATAGATATTCTTTGACTTTTAAATGTACATATTTTAGTTGCAAACTTCCAGGTACGACTTCTCAAGGGCCCCACAAAAGGGGCAACAAGAAGGACCCAAGGGCTGACGAGACACTGCTTTGGCAGTGTCAATCGACAGAACTAAACGACGCCCAGTTGGTTGATCAACGGACCGTTGGTGGGGTATAATTAATGTACATGTATCTTATTAAAGTATCAACCAAAGAACAGGCCAAGGTCCAATATAATGAAGCCACAAACGACTCGTCGATGGACCTACTGGCCGTCGATGGTGCCCGTAGATGGTGGCCTGCAACTGATGCCATACGACTGCGTCAATAAAGGGGTAAATGGGAAATTAAAACCATGTCCTAACCTGACCATAATAGGCTTAATTATCTATTTTTGGGAGTATATAAGGTATCAAAAGTGTGGTCAACCCATTCCCAATCACATACACACAAAATAGATTTTCCCTCAAAAACCAATTCTCCCTTAAAACCTCAATTGTTGGTGAAGCTCAAGAAAAACTTGGGGATTGGATTAATATGATTTATTTATCAATTTGAAATGTTTTTCATGAATATAAAGGTATGTTTATGTTTCATGTCTAACTAACCTTTCACTTGGAGAATTAGTCTCAATTTTTTCAAAGAAGTTTGAAATCAAAATCTCTGCTTTTTCAATCTAGAAATGGGTCTTCTAAAAAAAGTTATATTATGGCTTTAAAATTATGACATCTGGAACTGGTAAAGTATTTTTTTAACGTGATTTCAATCCAATACAATATGAAAACCATGCCTTCCCAAAAATCCAGTTAGCTTTGTGGCATGGTGATCAGGCTCCGTCAATGGATACAATTCATCGAACTTCTCTTACCGTTAAGTTGTCTATATCTACTTTTATTATGATGAATAATGATATTTGATGATGATGGATCCATGCGGATCATTGTAAGAAGAATTTAACATTCCTAGTTTAGAATTCTACGAAATCAGTATAATATGGACCTTTTTAATGAATAATTGTGGAATTCGATTATTGAGTGGTTCTTGTAGCTACTGCCCTAGGTTAATAAGTTTGTTTAATTGTGATTATAAATATGGTGTGATAAAAATAAAGAAGGCTTGGTTTAAATCGATCTAGGTTCTTCTAATTATAAGTAGGAACACTGTTTTGGATATTGGATATTAGGATGGTTGTATATGATTTCGATTATCGTATAATGGCCTAGATACGGCCTATAGTGTAAAATGATGATATCAATGTACAATTTATTTAATATGTATATGAATAACAATCGAATTTGTAAAGATTGTTTATGTCTTTCAGCCTATAGACATTTATAGCATAATTGTATATGTTGTGATATATATTTCCTAAGATGAAAATAAAGCATGAGTAACTGGTTCTATATCTTTAGCTACTGCCCTGAAATTATATTATTGGATCATTATCATTTATGCGGAAAAAACTAGGGAAGTATGATGATTATAATCTCTACTTCCTACCAATATGTGATAAGTGCACTAGTTGTATCATGATCTGTTGTAACGACTTGTACCATGTTTTCTTTTAGTATTTAAGTACATATAGCAATGTCTATATGTATTTATGATGAGAAAATAATTATGATAAATTATTATGAATGGGTAAGAATGACTCATCCCTCTACTCTTGATATGTATATAAAAAAAATTTTTATGATAAAGCCTTGTATGGAATTGTGAGGGATGGTCCACAGATGTACGGTGTTTACTGTATTGTCATTATATATGTGTTACCCATTCCTTGAAGGAAAAATCGATGAATTAGAATGAGTAGTATGCACTATGTGTAACTGGGCCTATCTTGGCCTTTACTTGTGATTAGTTATGTTACTTTGTGTATTGAGCATATAAATTTGTATGTGTAAAAATAATATGTAGGTGATTAAATTAATGAATTATTGCGTATTGATCACCCCTACGCATGTGGCCCTATGTGAAGATGAATAGCTTAAGATAGGTGGGTCGTGAATGTAAGTTAAGATCCTTCTGCCTCCTATGATAAAATGGTATTGTATGTCTATGCTTTGTTGTGAATGGCCTTAAGAGGGTGGTGACTCCAAGATTTTCATGGGATAGAAATTTATGTGATCATGTTGACCAATGTACACACGCTCTTCAACGTTATTACATGCTTTAAGTCAGTATAGGTTCATGGTGTATAAATAAGATAGGTCTCATATTCATATTGTCTTGTTACTATACATGGGTTAAGATGATTTCTATGAAGGTAGATATGTGTTTGCTTAAACTAGGATGACGTGATAGGGTATAAGTAGGGCAAGGGTATGAGACCTTGACTATGCATTGCACATTTCCTTTATAGGATAGTTTCTAGTTTTTGTTTTAATGTTTATTTGAAAGTTTGCTCACATAAAATCTATAAACACACCTGAATGTGATCTAGTTCATAGAGGAGACCTTGAAATTGTTGCTCGAGTAATATCCTAAGCTAGATAGTGTAATAATATATTTTATTCCATCATGACCTGGTTTTCTCCTGATTTAAGGTTTGAGACTCTAATCTTGACCTATAGATAACATATAGGGATGTCATTCTCCTAAAGACGAATGTTTAATGTTAAGTTTAATTAATGATTTTTTATAAAGGAGCTTAGGCTTCGCATAGAGTGACCCAGGATAATGGAGTGCTGCCTTTCCTATCGAGAAATATTATCCTTATAGTCTATTTGGTGTTGACTCCGCAAAAGGTCTACTATCCAAGATTTCCAAAAGAGGCCCAAAGTACGAAGTGGTATGTAGAGGAATAATACCTATCTCAGGTGTCCAAAAATATGTTTTCCACATATGAATCTAGAATTTAATACAACAGACAATGCTAAGGCATGTGTTTAGTGCTACCTTGGGCTAGGTAAGACACCTTCCCTTGGCGTAAAAGGCTCATACAGACACAACACCAAAATTCAATGTTTGACCATTCTTAGTGTCGGTTAAGGTTATAGTTTCCCCTAAAGTAAAATGGACAATGGAAGTAACTGACTAGGACCTCTACTAGGATGATTAGAGGTTACTTAGGATAGATGGAGTTAATAACCCATCTAGGAACCTTGCACATAGCTCCTCAGGCAGTTCTTGGAAGGTTTAAAAGGTGTAAGATTATGAAATTATGTCATTATACATGACATGGGTAGTATTTGGTCCTAATTTGACAGAATATTCATCGGTCGAGTCTATGTTGATGCGGTATTATTCTTAATCACTATGTGAGTCCTTATGACCTTATAAGAAGTGTTGACATTAATGGAGAGGTCTTCACTTAATACGTTTGTATGAATTAAAATGATAAGGTTTGTGGCTAATTATTTTATACAGTATGTGTGAGGCTCTGGGCTTCACATGTCATTGCCTTTACTAAGATCAGGTACATGAACAAGGTCTTATAATGTCTATGTCTAAGGTGAAGTCCATTTATGTCAATTTATGTAGCTTACTGAAGTCTAAATGACCTTGACTTATTGACTTGCATGTGCTATATATCCTATGATGATTATGTATGACTTTGTCCTGCTATATTGATTTCTTGTGTCCTTAAGGTGATTCATTGCACAAACTATCACTAGAGGGTAACTTGGGAGGTTAATGATAGATAAAGAATGTCCACGAAAATAAAGGAATAGTTTCCCATGAATATTACTTAAACAGCTTAAATTCTATATTAATATATATGATCTTGCCTTGAATAGGTCTATATGAGTATGTTGATAATAAAATGCACTTTTTTAAAGGTGTGATAAAGAATACTCAAAAACGGTCTGTTTTATGATGTCCAGATAATAGTCCCTTTTAATGCATGTTTTTTGCATGGTTGACATAGTTGTGTATCCATATACTAATCCCCTTCTCTCTACTTTCTACAAAAATGTAGGTTATGGATACTTAAGGAGGTCTTAATGGTGAAGGAATCTTAATATTATTCCCAAGCTCAATGAAAGGAATCCTTATGTTCAAGGATCTCCTACTTATTGTTTACTGTAAAGTTTTTTTTAACAGTTGTATATGTATACTTATGTTTTTACGGTCTGCCCTATGTACTCTTATTTTTGTTGAGTCTAATACACAAATAGGCTTTAGAGTCCTAGTATGTCATATGAAATTTTACGTATATGAAAGTTAATTTTCTGCATATGAGGTGCTATGAAAGTTGAAATTTTTCCGGCTAAATTACTATGCACATTACATGAGATAAATGGGCGGTATAATACCTTCCAATGGTGAATTTTCTGTTTCTCTCAGAGGTGCTCCGCGGAGGACGACCCAAATAAGAACTCTCTAGAACTACATTGAAGCTTGAAAGGAAATTGTAGCTTGGAACTTGATTTTCCATCAATTCTCTCTCAATTTCGTCGATAATAATCAATCGTGTTATGGTGTTTCATCCTTGAATCTCTTTCTTAAAGTAGCCAAATAGCAAAGTGATTTCTAATATCATTTCAAAAGATGAATTGTCCCATTTTGTTATCTAGCCATGGGTTATTGCATAAAATGTTTTTAGTCAATGATTTGTATCGAATTAATGTTAAATGTATGATGTTAGATCAAAATTCATATAAAACCATGCATATCATTAAATTTTTGTTTGACTATATTATGGGTGATTTGATCATGTCTCAATTTTATTGAATTCTTGGTAGTTTAGTTTGGGCTATTGAATTATGTAAGAAGCTTGTTAGAATTGTATGTAGCTTGTCCTAAATTGATGAAATTTGTATTGTATTATCTTGGATCATTGTATATTGTGATCGTTGGGTTGAATTGATGATTATAGCTATTGGTAAAGCCTTTGTAGATTTAATTGGTTGAATTGGCTATGGATTGGAAATGTTATGGTTTGAATGGTGGTTTGGGTAACCTAACGCTTCCGCCATGGATGGGGTGTAGATTGGGTTATTTCAATTATGATTTTTGTTATTGTGCACTCATGTGTTGTTACTTATGTGCTATACAAGTTTTGATAATTCAGCCTCATCGATTAGTTTATGATTGTGAACCGGGGCCTTGTCACTACGCGTCATTATTTATGATTTATCATTTTAAACTTGAATAGTTGAGTTTGTGAAGGTCTATCTGGACTTATGGGTATTTATGAATCTAGTATGTTTAGTTTACATGGAATCTATTTGCATGATAGCTGTAGTGATGTCTCCATGTGAGTATATTTGATGCTGAAGTATGAATCTTCCTAGTTTACTATATGAGACTTATGCTGAACTATGATGATGTTTCAATAAGAGTGTATAGGGTTAATTGCAGTATACTTTATTATCCATATGTGCCACATGAATGATATTGTACATGTGATAAGATGAAGTATGTGTTGTGTTCTGTTGGTAGACCTATGTCCCTCTTCTTGATACATGAAATATGAACATGACTCTTGACTTAGTAAGCTAAAGCACCCTTTTCATGAATGTGTATGTATGGTTGAAACAGGACCTTGGACGTAGTTAAGAGGGTCATTTATGTGGATCCTTCAATCTAGATAGAAGGTTATGATATCTTTGAAGTTTAAAGTCGTAATGGTATCATTATTATGTGAATGATGGGCTTTGGGGTTGATTTGCTGGAACGACATGAAATCATCCTTAGGAAAGTCATTCGGCTGTTCTATTAGACAATTGTGTGGAATCCATAATGGACCCTCCTTTGGTAAGGTATATTATGATTCGCTTATGGTTTCTGTATGGTACCTCTTCAATGGGCCTAATTGAATTGCTCCCTGAGAAAAATAGCTAGCATTGAACGAGCATGCTTGGGCAAAGGCTATATTTATGATGAGATTAGATCACAAAGAAATCCTTGATATTCCTTAATCATGTGCCTACATGTGATGTCTCCTAGTTCTACCCTTGGCATGTAGAACACCCTCAATCTAATAAGGGTTGACACCGGATTCCATGCTTAGATAGCATGGTAAATATTGGTTAGTACCTATTCTCATCATGTGGAATCCATTCGATTGTTGGATAATTTCTAAAAATTTAAGGTAGTGGAATGCAGCGCTATCTAGTCATTACACGAGTAGTCTTTTAAGATGCTAGTTTGTAGGTTCCCTAGGTCTTCTCCAAGACCAATATGTGAAAGTCCTTAATTGGTGAAGTCTCTTAAATGGATTAATGAACATTGAGTCTAAACTTAATTGTATGTTAATGAAAAGGGACTTATCTACAATAACTTTAAGAATTGATTAGGTAGGCTTGGAGATGCTTTATGGGCGGTCTCTTCATGTCTTACTTAGGTGAGTCTTAGAGTAATTCTAGGTAGGGAGTTAAATTGAAAAAATAGGAATAATCTTCATCTAGGTAGTCTACAAGGCAACTTGGGGTCTGTGGTAGGGATTGTTATGTGGCTTGCCTCATAACTTACTGAAGTGAGCCTTAGAATAACCTTTGGTAGGAGGTCCTCATATTTATTTGTTTTGAAGTGATCTTTATGTTATATTGTGGAATGTGGATTATATATGACTATGTTGACTTAATGTGGTGTGTTATACTTGTATTATGATGTTTTACTCAGAAAGAGCATGTTTTATATAAATTTCCTTTTAACATGATTTTAATTGCGTGTCACCATACTTAGTGCATTCTAATGTACTAATTCCATATATTTTGTCTTATCTCTAAAGGTGTAGGTGGCATTTGAGAGGAGAAATTTTATGTAAAACTCGAATTGTAGAATTAATTCAAGAAAAGTTGTGGTATGTTCTATATAGATTTGAGACATCATTATGTTTAGTTTTCATTGATTAAATCTCATATAATATACATAGATACTTCTATATTTTGACGTATTGTCCATGTCCCAAGATATTCGTTTGTCTAGGATGGAGACTTTGAGACCTAGTCTTTTCTTATGATTTTCAATGAAAGATATTTTTCAACTATAAATATTTCGTGTTAAAAGTTTTAATTTTTTACTCTTTTTCATACATGTTTTCAATGAATGAATTCAAAGGGGTTTTACAAGACATCGAAGAGGTCAAGTACTCGTTGTTTCATTCTAGAGTGCTTTCGTCGAGAGGTGGTACCTCTGGTCGTGACACCTATTACTCGTAATACCAACTTTGTCAGGACCCCAACGATAGTGATTGGCACCAACACTAACCCTATGGTGTGATGACTAATAATAATAACTAGTTAATACGTAGCAAAGCATTTAAAGATACGAACAGCAGTTATATAGCTAAAATACTAAAGTCCCGGTAACCTCCAAATCTACACCACGCTTGGGAAAATCAAATTGTCTAAATCCTAAATTCATGTACTAATATCATGTTTTAATCAAGTATAACAAGAAGGGTTCCCAACCCCATACTCACATGTTATAACTAACATACATAATCGAAGTCGGAAATCTGGACATAAACAAAGAAAGACGTCAGGAAGACTCTGAGAGAAGCTGGATACCCTGAAATCAAACTAGGCTCCGCTAATATCATAAAGGGTCTTTTTACACCTTTGAATGCCCTATATGAAAAATAAGATAAAGGTGGACCATTTCAGCTACCATATGTACCATAGGACCCACGGCTATCCACTACGTACAAGCATCCTAAGTCCATAACAACATAATAATAAAATTCATAAACATGGTGATACATAATTCATTGAGCAAGTTGTCGACCCATATGAGTTCGACAAGCGCATACTACAATTTTTTTTATTTTTTTGGAAGACAACGCACTGATTGGGCCCAAAGAAAACAACATAACCTGATATTAATATTATGTCATTCGGGTCTATGTCCAATCGACATCGTCATACATGTAAAGTTTGTTAGAGTTGTCAAAAAATCAAGACCTGAAGTTGATGTTGCTTGCAGATACTATAGGCCTTTTTACAACCTTCAATGCATCAAGTAGAGTTTATGCATAAATACTTTTAAAATGTTTGTTGGACAAGATAAAAAATATTAGATCGTGTGAATGATAAATATTGTAACTTGCAAAAGGTAAGCTAGTAGAATTTAACACTATCAGGTGGAGAACCATCAACTGCCCGAGGTATTTTACCAGATAACATTGGAGTAATGAATCCTTTACAATATTCATATCAAATTTAGACAAAATGTCAAGAATGTATTTACATTGAGAAAGAATAAGACTACCGAGTACTTTTTTAACTTCCACAGCCAAAAAGTAGTCAAAGTAACCAAGATCCTTCATGAAAAACAGAGAACCCATGGAATAAATAACATGTATAATCAAGATGGGATGACTTACCATGATTAAAATGATGTCAACATAGAAGAGTACATAGCCATTTGCCATAAAAATTCTTCAAACTAAACAGACAAGAATCAGTTTTAGGCATGATAAATCCCATTTTTTGTAGATGATTGCACAAAGCAGTATACCAATCCTGCAGGTCTTTTTAAGACCTTAAGATGGTCTTTTCTAATCTAATAACATTATATACGAACAAGAAATTAATTAAGCCTTGAGGTTGATATGAAAAATATCTTTAGTAAATTGGCCCTTCTAGTAAGATTTTGCAACTAGTGTAGATTTACCCATGGGTGTTTCACGACTAGTAAAAGACAGGCAATATTGTTATGGTCTTGATGATAGGACTATGGTTGACTAAAATCTAAGGTCAGCGTTCCTTTCTGAGATCCTGTTGTGAAAGTATACGATGGGGGTGGATTGTTGTTTTTTCTTTATTCTTCTTCAGTAGTCGACTAAAGATGTCTCTTAGTCGACTTCTGATAGCAGAGAAATTTAATTAAAAACTAAAAGTGAACTTGATACAAAAAAAAATTATACTGGTTTGGGATCCAATGTGGATCTTACATCCAGCTCCCTTGGGTTGAAAGGGTGTTTTCTTCAAGCCGTTTTAACCTTTGGCATGATTAAAGAAATGAGTGTAGACAAATTACACTCAATGATTAGTTTCAGTCTTTTTGTTTTAATACAAAAGCCTTACAAACAATATTATTTTTTCAATTTTTTTATATATTACAACTAAGTAATAAAATGTTTGTTAAAAGTATTGTAGGGAATGAGAGATGATTCAGACTTGTTGTACAATCGGTTCCAACAATTTACTCTTCATTGATAGTGTTTGGAGTCCTTAATTATTCTTTGGAGAGACGTAAATACAAAAGATTTTGATCCTTCGAGAAGAAGGTTACATATTCTTATTTTCCAAGAATAAAGCTCAAGGATGATTTTCAGTCTTGATTATTTTGCAGCTTTCTTTACCAAGTGTTTATTATAGTTTTTGGATTCTTCAGTTTAGCCTGGAATCTTTAGATTCCTAGAGTGAGTTTATGTTTTACATCTTCAGTATTCCTTTATTTAATGTTCATAAGAATTTATCCATTATATCCATTTGTGTATGGATATCGAGATATTTATCTTTCCTTGCTTAGCTTCATTTATGATCTATGCTTTCTAAGGATCTTAATTAGGACAATATTGTGAACCAAGATCATCTTTGATTGTTCTTCTTTTATTTTTAGTGGTTTCGGAGGATATTCATTTGGATCATTGATTGATATTTGATCAACTAGGATGCTTGATTGATAATCTATAATTAATTGATGAGGGATCAATGAGCTGTTCTTGATATTTTCCTTTTCCTTTTCTGATGATGATTGGATCCATGATTCATTCTGCATTATTTTCTTTTTGATGACGATTATTGTCGTTGAAAAGTAGGTTGTTTATCTTTAAAACTTTAAACTAACAGTCTCCCCCTTTTCTATGATGACAATATGTAGTAGAGATACTTCCTTGTTATTGTTGGCTTATTGAGTTGATGTTGGATTTTCTCCCCCTGAATGCAACGAATGGTGGTTGAGTGGTGAAGTATAGTTATTAATTTTCTTACCCTGAATGTATGAGGGATTTTTCTTTTTGCGAGGTAATTAACTCACGTGTTCTTTTTAGCCAGTTAGTGGCATATAATAGAACACGAGTAGCAGCATAAATAACAAAGACTTAATACAAAAGCATTTTGACAATAATCAATAGATACTAATCGCCCCCTTTGGATCAAACAAAGAATGAACCTAGATTTTTTAACAAATTTACAAGCCAAAAACACACTAAGCGTATCAGCAATATCAAGAATATGAATAAGGACAAGGGAATTATGGAAGTAAGCTAGGAAACGATACGCAATCGACAATCAGCAATTTAAGGGATTCTCAATAATATCCATTCAGCATTTACGACGAGAACAAAATCTTTCCTCTAAAAGGGCTTCTCTAAAAATATATTCTAGTTTAAAATCAGTAGTAAAAAAGAAAATGTCAATATCCCCTTTTAAAACATGATCTTTAATAAATGAAGTTTGATATCAATTATCTAGCTCGAGAGTGATGTACAAAAGTTTTTAATAAAAAATACACGGAGTATCCCACAGCATAAGGTTAAAACAATTTAACGATAATAATAATCACTCAATTCTGACATGAAGACATCCTAGAATTTGATCACAATCATTGACGATGTCCAATTTTCAACCTGGCGAAGAGCCCGCTTGTTGTGTCAGAAATTATGTTTTGTCCAAGATGCCTATCTAATTGCTTATCGTCTTGATCACCCAGATCAACTCATAAAAGTCTTCGAGAATGATTGGTGCCTCAGTTTGTATCTGATAACAAAAGGAGATCATCCCACCACAATGACTAATCTGTACTTAACCGCACTACATGGGATGCTTTAGAGTACACTTAATCGAGCACAATAGGATACACTGAAGATGATGTTTGGTGGCCGGAATTACTATAAGTAAAGACCCTCAAACTCTCCGTGTCGCGTCTAAGTGTTCTGCCTTTATCATTTTTGCCAAGAGAACAAGCATAACTCATGGGAATGCCTACTGACTTGGAGTTTTCCATGCCAATTTTTAACATAGTATTCTCTCGCAATAGTGGTTGACAAAGACAATGCTCTAAATTGAATTGGTATTCCAGAAATCGTTAACGTGCCCATGGCCCATACTTTACCGAATTCACAGGTTTTATATTACACTAGATTCATCACAATAAGGAGATATTAAAACTTCCTAAAATAATGTCATCAACATAAATTTGACAAGAAGAGTTGTATCAATTTTTCTATGATTAAAACCATGATTTAAAAGAATGTTGCTGATACGATCATACCAAGGAAGAGGTGTTTGCTTAAGACCATACAAATTTTTTGAGAGCTTGAATACATGATAGGGAAAATTTGAGTTGTAAAATCAAGGAGATTGTTTTACAAAAATGTCTTCTTCCATAAAACCATTTAGGAAAACACTTTTCACATCCATTTTAAAGAATTTAAAACCATTCTAAGCACAAAAGTCTAGAAATAAAATGAAAAGATTCTAACCTTTCTACAGGACCAAAATTTTCATCATAGTAGATTCCTTCTTGTTGAGACTAACCTTCAGACATTAAACGGGCTTTGTTGCTGATCACTTCTCTAATATTATTTAGTTTGTTTCTGTAAACCCATATTGTTCCCATGATGATCTGTCTCAGGTGAGGACTAGAGGCCAAACTTAATTTGGGGTCAAGTAATCTACTTCCTTGTCTGGACTTGATTGCAATGTTCGTCTAAGAGAGCCTCTTTATGTTTCTTAGGTTCTAGCTGAGTGATGAGTGCAACTTGTTTCTAATTTCTTCTTGATGCTCGAGTTTTCATACCTTCACTTGGATTTTTAGTAATAAATTTGTTTAAATAATGTTGTTGGTTTCCCATTTATTTGGACCAGATTCAACTATAGGTTTGATGTAATGTTTTTCTGTAGTCGTTTGTTCATTACTACTCATCTCCCTTTGAGTGATGAGCTGTTGACGCGCGTATCGCGGGGCTACTCTTCCTCAACAATTTTGTAGAGCCTAAAACAACATAATATAATTATTAATCCTTTACTGTATGCTTATACAACTCAGAGTAGACTCTACTCTAACTTACAGTTTGATTATCCAAAGAAAATCCTTCATCATTCAGGCATGAAACTACAATACTATACTAGCCATTATTGGAAATAAAACCATTAAACCAAAATGCATTGAAGTAATGAATGTTAGTTCTCTTACATTCCACAATTCATTCGGTGTCTTTTTCTGAAGGCGTCTGATTAAACATCAATTTAGCACATGACATGTTGTACTTAAAAATTCTGCCAAAACATTTTTTGGAAAAGAGTGCTCAATGATCATCGTGCCTTGCGCATAGCTTGAAGTGTTTTAGTCATTTTCTTTCTAAAAACTATTTGTTGATGGTAATTAAAGTGCGAGAACGTTCTCATTACCGAAACGTACATTTTACATCAGATGTTGGTTGTTCTTTTAGGTCCAAATAAGTCCATGTGTAGGAGTTGTAGGTGTTTGTTTGCGGTGAAAAAATCCTTGACAGAAAATGAGTTTCTTATTTTCTTACCCATTGGACATGCGCCATAGAGGTGATTGTTTCAGTATTCTAGCTTAATTAAACCAATTACGAGCTCATATTTAGCTAGCTTTTCTATGAATATCATGTGTGCATGGCAATGTTTCTTATAACAAATCTAGGTATCATCGGTCATTGAAGATAGCCATATATGTTCTCTTTAAAGTAAAGAATGTATACGTTCTATTCTCTGCTTCGTTGAAGTAGATTATTTTCACATGGATCTTATATCAAGCATCATTTATTTTTAAAAAAGACCTCTAAGTTTGAGTCACATAGTTTAATACTACTCAATAAATTGTATATATATCCTATCACTATATACACATTTGAGATATTGTAGGAATCATCAAAAGAAAATGTTTCAATACCAATTACCATTCCTTTTGAGTTATCACCAAAACAAATGCTTCGTCCCTTCTATTTTACAATAAATATGAAGATACTTTATGTCCTATCTTGTCATTTGAAACATCTTCTATCTAGATACCATTTTCTTTTTGTTTTCTTGTAGTGTTACTTCAAAAAAAGATTATCATCTCCTCATAGGTACCCATACCTTTTTGGGTCTTTCAAGGTCAATATTATCTCTAAAGTTCTTTTGGGTCTCCAAACCCATCATGATAAGTTATGATTTTGAAACGATGAGTTTTATGACACATGTACATACTTCCCACAATAATTGCAAGATTTAGGAGTATATTCTTCTGAAATTGAATCACTACTGTTAGTTCAATCAGTCAATCTATAGGACTAGTTGCAGCTAAAGTAATTTCCATTTGAAGAATTTTTTCTGCTGGAGACCTTTTTAGAGATGTTTTTGGAAGAGTTTGTTTTGTTTGGGGAATTATCAAGACAAATTTTAACTCATTAATTTATTCATAAAGGAGATCATTTTCAACTTCACTTATATCAAGTTTTCTTTCAAAATTCCATTTTAATTTTGAAGATTTCAAATGTCACAAATACTCTATTAAGATCTATCACAACACGATCAAGGATATTTTTTAAATCATTATAATTATTACATACATATGTTCTTAATTATCCAACTTTCTTCACGTTCATTTTTAGAGATGTGTTCATCACTCTAGCTGCTTAGTGATTTGTTCTTTTCGTTTCCTTTAAAGTTCTTTACTTCTAGACATACACTGGCTGTGTGACCAACCTTTCCATCATTCAAATCTTTCCTCCCACTCAATGTTTTATTACTCCAATGATATATCTTTACCTTTCCAATGTTTCTTGCTTGCTGTTCCTGTATTTCTTGATTTTCTCAAGGAATCCATCATTGATCTAGTAATTCAGAGATTTGATCATCTCGCAAGTTTTGACTATCCTGTTGTTTCTTTCTTAGTGTTAGCATGACAAAATTTCGCCTTTTGGATTATTCTTGGCCCCCCAATTTTTTCTTAGAGTGACGTTTCTCAAAACGTTCTTCGCATCTTTTCTTCACCTCATTCGCGTTTAGCTCATTTAACTTTTCCTGCTTTCCCGGCGCACTGCCCTTTGCCTGGCCCATTGCATCGGTGCGCCACACAAGCAGTTTCACACGAAATCCTTTCCCCTTGTTCCCGTCGGCTCTGTCTTTCTGCCGCTTGAATGGGTTCAATGATCTTATGAGTCAATAAAGCATATTTTCCACATTTTCTCCTTCTTCATTTGAAAGAGGTCATAGATAACCTCCAGTTTGTCACACATCTTCTTGACGGTGTCGCACCATGATATTTTTTCATATTACTCTATACTAATAGTATTATAGAAACCATTCTTTTCTTTGGATTTTATTTGAATCACCTTTATATGTACATTTCCTCGATATAGTAATCGTAATATCATCATTTTGATAACACTCTAACCTTCACATCATATGATAAGGTTTGTTTTTTTCTTTCCAATGATAAAAATGTTTCCCATTAAAGTAAGGAGGTATTGATTTGGAAGTTCCTTCTTGAAATAGTTCTCCCATTGTTACGGACCAAGCAACAACCTGCAGTTACCGACACTAAAGGAAATATATTGGTCCCAAGCGCACTCTTAAGTGTGGTGACTAAAAGTGGAAGCCTAACTTAACCATACAAAGACTAAGATCTAAAATAAAATTTAATAAAATCAATTTCCAAAACATTAACTCAAATGAACAACTAAGAATAAAAATAATATATTCAAGTCTCCATAAAATATGAAACCTAACTCTTGAAATCATTTACAAAGTAAAAGAATAGAAACCTGAAACTCTATTATCGATCAATGAAACCTCTAAATGACAAAGAGGGATGTCAGGACAAGCCCCACGACATCCTAACAACTGATATAAGTGAAAAGTAAATGAATCATTTAAAATCAAGTATGCTTGGGATAGCTAACTCAAACTCCTTGTGGTATAAATGAAACTTATGTTGATTATTCGGAATACTTGAATTTGAATCATGAAAGGATGCAGAACAAATGGCTAAGTACGTTGAATGTACGAGCATGTGAAGAGAAATCTGAGCATAATAAAAAAACATTACTTATCTCTTTCTCAATTAAAAACTAGCTAAACTCCACTCTAGTTGAATTTAAAAAAAAGGAAACATAAACTTTACCCTTTCAATTGAACTCAATTAAAATCAAATCAAGAGTAAGATACTCAAAAAAGGGGGGGGGAAAAGATATGATACTTGATTGTTAGCGTGGTTTCACGTTATTTTTAATGCTTTTCCGTAAATTTAGTGTGTGTCCCCAAAAGCCTTGTTGTATAATTTTTATGAAAGATTAGTCCTTAATGTTGCAAGAAATTCTGTCCAACTATAAATGCGGATGGGAAAGTTTTGAGAGGAAAAGAGAAGAAGAGACCACCTACGAAGCTGATGAAGGTTCATCGAGCTTGCTGACAGTCGTAGATGGCATAATGAGTGAGGAGGAAGTTGCTGAAGGAAGCTGCGGGAAAGTCGGACCTAGTATAGGATTACGCAAGTCCACGAGCGATCGGACTTCATAGCCACGACGGTCCGTCCTTCTGGTTGTTGTAATGATCGGACGAGTAGTACCAGTATCCAAATTCCAAAAAGTTTAAAGTATTATGAAACATAGACCCTCGAACGGATCATGTGCTCGGACAACGGTCGTCATACATGTGTTGAGGGTTAAATGAAGAAAGATAAGAAGCAAGAAAATTCATGAAGTATGGGACGACGGAGTCCATGGACGGCCCGTCGGACCACGAGGGTCCGTCAACGATGTCCGCCGACTTAGAAGTGTTGAAGTTTTCAGTAATTTGAATCCTTCTTTATTATTAGGGGTTTGTTTTTTATTATAAAAAGGTCCGAAAAACCCTCATTTTTTGGGGGTACACTTTTGATGATTATAGACTTTTGAATAATCTTTTAGTTCACTTCGTTCAACCCAAGTATTGGAAGGTTTAATGTCAGTCATCGTTACCATTTTTCCTAGAATTTATTGTTGGTGCTTTGTTGATTAATACAAGTGATTTCGCGATTTTATTTTTTTCTCATTAGTAGGGCATGAATTTATTAATTAAATATATAAATAGTGTGATTATGAAAAAAGGTAACTTAACTCCATAAATAGGGGTTATGGGAACCGTGGGGAATAATGAGGTAAAACTAATAACTCTTAAATAGCAATTCTAGAATGGTGTCTTGCATGTATTGAAATCTCGTTTAGAAGTCTGTAAAGGATGGACTACGTTAGAACTCGCCTTAATGCTACTTGCCGTTGCCACAGGAGGTAGATAATAGGAAAACAATTATTCAACATAGATTAGTGTGTACACTATCTAATCTAGGTAGTGTAGATTGGTACAAAGAAAATAACTTAGTTAAATGTCGAATACAATGTGATTAAATATGAGGTAAGATAAGGGTAATGTAGACAAAACACACGTAGCTGTACCAAGGATTCGAGATAAGATCCAAAAACTGTATCACTGTACATGCAAGGATACTACGAAAGAATTATTATCGTTAGATTATCAGTTAGGAACTTGGGGGAAACTTAAGGCCCTCGTTTAATTTTATAATTAAATTAAAGCCCCCCAAGATTTGAATATGTTAGTTGGTTACTTTAATTTAATTAATTATTTTCCTTAATCTAAAAATTTTAAAACACCCCCTTTATTGTCTTTTGTTTTTCTAGGAATAATTGACTATAATAACAAGTAATAATAAAAATAAGTAAGTCGGAACTATTTTTAATCGTGGGACGATCCAACCTCATAGTTGGGTTCTTTTACTTGATGCGGACCCGCTTTACTTCTATTTGAGAAGTAAGTTGGAGGCGTATCAAATTTCGACGCTAACGGGGGGGGGGGTGAAAGGAGGAAAAGAGCTTTTAGATTAACTTAAATTTATACTATAGCTTTAGTAATTATTTTCTTAATTTTATTTTTTATGGTTTTTTTTATTCTTGCAGAAATATGTTCCTTTTATGCCAAAATACCCGGTGCGAAACAGAACCCTTGTTTCCCTACGAACACGACTTTAGAGCGTACACTACATAATATGAATCAAAACTTGGGTAAACGATGATGATCCAAACCAGAACATCCCAGCCACGGGTGATATTCCTGTCAGTTATTAACCCGATGATCCTGGGGAAAATCCACAAGAAAAGGGATTAAAAATCCCGCTCCACGCTCAAGAATACTGCAGGGTGTTATGATAATATGAGAATATGATGGGCCACTTGTTTTGCCCACTTACCACAAGGCCCACACCTTTTGGTAATTGCTAGAGTTTGTTTTCAGGCTATCTCTTGAGGACACACTGCCCAGTATATATAAGGTTAATGGGCAGTGTTGTTTAAAAAGTTGTGTAGGGAGGCCCCTGATGTGGATTTGGATTGTATTGGGCTAAGGAGTAGTTACTCTTTCATTGACGGAGAGAAGGATGCTATTGGTTCACTGAGCTTTTTCCTTTTTCCCTCGGTTCCTTCCCGGTTTGTCCTATAACTGTCATATTTGAACAATGGACAACTAAGGGACGACGTTTTCTTAGCACGTACTACCCTAGTTTACAAGAAACTTAAATTCACAAAGACTTAGGAACCAATTTGTGGCCAATACAAGAGAGTCAAGTTACGTAGTTCTTGGGGATAGATTCACGTTATTTTTGAGAAGTGTCCCCAATCACCGATAGATGATTTGTCACTTAAGGAATACTTCTATAGGGGAAGGATGAAATAATAAAGTTGACATTGGATTAATATAGCGGGGGGGTTCTTATGGGGGAGTGTCCCTCATGCGAGACTGCCAAAAGTTAATTAAATCTCCCTGGATAATTAAAGATTGGAGTATTCGGAAGAAGAAACTGGAAAATAACCTTTGTAGTGCAATCCCACACAACAACCAAGCACAGTATGAGATTTGGAAGGAGTGGCTCAGATGAGAACTGATATTGGGTGGTATTTTAAAAACATTGTCACTAGGGGGCAGAAAATAACATGAGTTAACTACTTTCCTAACCACCACCACCAAAATGATAACGCTATTATGATGAGGATTCGTATGCTAAATAACTGCTGATATAGCTGGAAAATTAAATTGAATCATCTAAAATCCTCAGTATGCTTGGGGATAGCTAACTCAAACTCACTTTGTGTATAAATATGAAACTTTATGTGATATGCGGACTAACTGAATTTGAATCATGTAAGGAGCAGATACAAAAATGGCTTAAGTACGTTGAATGTACGAGCATGTGAAGAGAATTCTAGAGCATAACAAAAGCTTGAACTTGATAAATAAATTAAAAAACATACTTACCTCTTCTCAATTAACTTAGCTAAACTCCACTCTAGTTAAATTTAAAAAAAAAGAAACATACTTACCTCTTTTCAATTTACTCAATTAAACTCAACTCAAGATTAAGATACTCAAGTGGAAGATATGATACTTGATGTATCATGGTTTCACGGTATTTTTAATGCTTTTTCCTTAAATTTAGTGTGTGTCCAAAAGCCTTTTTGTATTGATTTTTATGAAAAGTTTTCATTATTTGCAGAATCTGTCAAAAGATAAATGCAGACGTTTTTGAGGAGAGGGAAATGCAGAAAGAGACCACCTACGAGCTGATGACGGTTCGTTCGAGCTTTGTGACAGTCCGTAGAGGAATCATAGTCCAGGAGGGAAGTTGATGGAAGGAAGATGGGAAAGGTTCTGACATAGTATTGGATTACGCAAGTCCACGATCGAACCTTCATAGCCACGAAGGGTCACGTCCTTGCTGGTGGGTGCAATGACATAGAGTAGTTACCATTATCCAAAGTCCAAAAGTTAAAGATTATGAACATAGACCCTGACGGATCATCGGGCTCGCGACCGGTACATCCGTTCGGTACTTGGTTCGTTGGGGTAATGAGAAAGAAGAAGAAGACTCAGAAGTATTGGGACGCGGAAGTCCATGACGGCCCGTCGTGACCACGAGGGTCCGTACGATGTCCGTCGACTTAGGACGGTTTTGACAGATTTGCAGTAATTGATCCTTCCTTTTATTAGGTTTTTTGTTTTTATTATTAAAAGGTTCGAAAAAAACCTTCATTTTTTGGGGTTACACTTTTTGATATTTAGACTTTTGGATAATCTGTAGTTCACTTGGTTAAGTATGGAAGGTGTAATTTAAGTAATTCGTTACACTTTTTCTAGAATTGATTGTTTGTGCTTGCTTTTGTGATTAATCAAGTGAATTTCTAGATTGATTCTTCTCATGAAAGTAAGTGCATGAATTCTTATATTAAATATATAAATAGTGTGTTATGAAAATGGGTAACTAAAACTCCCATAACTAGGGGGTTATATGGGGAAACCGTGGGTGATGAATTATGAGGTGAAAATATAACTAAATCGCAATTCTAGAATGGGTGTTGGCATGTATTGATAATTCTTTCGTTGTAGAAAGTCTTTAACGGATGGACTACGTTAGAACTCGCCGTCTTCTTAATGCTACTGCCGGCCAAGCGATTAGATAATAGGAAAAACATTATCAACAAGATTATGTACACTATTCTAATAGTGCTAGTGTAGTTGGTTACAAGAAATAATTAGTAAATGTCGAATAACTGTTACATATGAGGTAAAGAAAAGGGTTAGTGTAGAAACACACGTTAGCTGTACCAGGATTTCGAGATACAAAAAAACTTATCCCTTACATGCAAGAGAATACGAAAGAATTATTTCGTAGAATTATGAAGGTGGAACTTGTGGGAAAACCAATTAAGCCATAGTTAGTTGTAATTAATTACATTCAGCTCCAAGATTTGAATATGTGAGTTGTTTACTTTAATTTATTAATTTTCAATTAATTAAAAATAAACCCCCCTCTTTATTGTCTTTTGTTTCCTAGGAAAATAATGGACTAAATAACAGTAATAATAAAATAAAGTAAAGTCTGAACTATTTTCCGCGTGGAACGGACCAAACCTCATTAGTTGGGTTCTTTACGTGATGGACCGCCTTTAATTCTTAATTTGAGAAGTAAGTTGAGCGTATCAAATTTTTAGCACCAACCGCTAACGGGGGGAAAGTATCTTTAGATTAACTTAAATTTATTATAAAGTTTAGTCAATATTTCTAATTTTATTTTTCTATTGTTTTTTTTTTATATTGCAGAACTATTTTCCTTGTTATGCACAAAATACAAGTGAGAAACAGAACCCTGTTCCTACGAACATGAATTAGAGCGTACACTACTAATATGAATCAAAACTTGGGTATTAACGAGATGATCCAAACCCAGAACATCCAGCCCGGGCTGATAGTCATGGTAGTTATAACCCCCGATGATCCTGGTGAAAATCAAGAAAGGGATAAAATCCCATTCAGCCCTCAAGAAAATAATGCGAGGTTATGATAAGATGCAGACTATGATGGGCACTTGGCTTGGACCCCTCTCTCTACACAAGGCCACACCTTTGTGTAAATGTTTAAGACGTTTGTTTCAGGCTATATCCTTGAGGAGCCACATGCCCATATAGCTAACGGTAAGGGCTAGTGTGTAAAAGCTGTGTAGGGAGTCTGATTGTATTTTGGATGTAATCGGGTAAGAGTATTTCCTCTCTCATTGCGGGAGAGGCGCTATTGGGTTCACTGAGCCCCTTATCTTATAACTCAATTTTCAATGGAACCAACCCAGGGCGTTTTCTTAGCACGGGACTACCCAGTTTCCAAGAAACTAAATCACAAAGACTTAGTGAACCAAATTTTGTGGGCAATACCGAGAGAGTCCAGTTAGCAGTTCTTGGGGATAGATTCACTTTATTTTTTGAGAAGTGTCCCCAATCCACGTTTAGATGATTTGTCACTTAGAGGAATACTTCTATAGGGGACGGGTGATAATAATAAAGTTGAATTGGATAATTATAGCGGGGGTCGTATGGGGAGTGTCCTCAGCGGAACTGCCAAAGTTAATCTAAAATCCTCCTTGAAGAATAAGCTTGAGTACTAGAAGTAAGAACACTGGAAGAAATTACCTTCGTAGGGCAATCCACACATAACCGAGCACAACAGATGTGATTGTTGAAGGAGATGGCAGATGCGAAACTGATCTTAGGGTTGGTATTAAAACATCGTCACTAGGGGGTGCGAAAAGATAAATTGAGTTAACACTAAACTTTTCTAAAAAACCCACCACCACAAAATGATGAATGCTATTATGATGCGGATTCGTTATTGCTAAGAATTGAGCCGGACATGGGGTTTCCAATCGATTGCCACGCCTCAAATAAGGAGACTTGGCGCCTAAGGTCAAGAAACCAAAGGGTCGGATCTATGGTAAACGATAACTGTGAGGGTATTTGTTAGATGGAATTAAAACCGCGACAACAAATTCAAAAAGGCGGGGTACACTTATGGTACGAAATGTTAGGAATAGGCATCATGTTCCTTCTCAAAAATTGAGAAGTTAATCCTCCGGGAGGGTGGAGGTAGTGTGGCGAGTTGAGGATATGTTGCCACAAATGATGAGGGGTTTGCTGCTCGTGATGGAGCACATTAAAGAAAAAGTTAAGGAGTCATTTAGGGGGTATTGGGAAGAAGTTAATACTCATGACATATCGATATGAAGCTTAGCAGCTGCTTGAGTGCAAATTGGTCCAATTATATGCGACTGTGAACACACGGCAACCGGGCACTTTCTAGCAAATTGTCCAAAATTCGAAAAATGATGGACACGTAGGGAAATCACTACTCGATGGTGGTAAGCAAAAGCCAATTTTGACCCACTATTGGTCGTCTAATGCGGAAAAGGTGAAGAAAAAAATAATGATAACGTGGTATGAGTAGGGGTCACGTAGAAGATAAACACTAGAGAAAAAGTTGTTGAGCGTGCATAAAAAAGGTAACTCCCAAAGATTAGTGAGAAAAGGACTGAGGATGGTAAAATCGGCGTTTTATAACAATGCTGAAGCAGCTTCTATCAATGTCCGTTTGGTAGAAGCCTACAACAAATGTCTGATTATGCAAGTTTATGAAAGATCTGGTTAACAAATAAAGATGCTCACCTTCTTAGGAGATGATTAGAATGCAAGCATTGTACTGCTATTTCTACAGACTCTAGTACAAATAAAGAAGATCCGGGTTGCATCACTATTCCTTGTACAGTCGGTTATTACAGTTTGCTGAAAGCATTATGTGATCGGGGGCAAGCATTAAATCTCATGCCCTCTCGATTTAGAAGAAGTTGGGTTTTTGTATCCAAAGACCAATGCGATGCGCGTCTATTGTTAAAGCCGATCTAACTGTAAAAAAGGCCTATAAGGATACTCCACATGTGCCTAGTTAAGTAAAAGTGAGTCATTCATATTCAAGAGGATTTTGTTAGCTGATTGTGAAGTCGATTTTGAAGTGCATAATTATTCTTGGGATGACATTCCTGTTAGGTAGGCGCCTAGTTGATATGGGAAAAAGGGGAAGATGAAATTTATGGTTGTTGAACAATTGAGAAGTGACCTTCAACATTTGTAAGGTCCAGGAGGCAGAGTGGGAGCTCCAATCTCCTATCTGCATATATCTTACTACAAAGAAAAATATGAAGAGTAGTACCAGACATAAAATTGAAAATGAGCAGTTTAGGTTGGGATTTGTGTTGATTTTATACATTTCAAGATTTCGCGCTGTTTTCCCGAAAGCTCAATCCAAAAATTGACTGGCCCTTACTTGATTACCCAACTATTCCCTCATGGAGTAGTTGAGTTGTAAACCAAGGAGGGTGTGTGGTTTAAGGTGAATGGACAACAAATAAAAAACTATATCAGGCATGCAGAATCGGCAAATGAAGTGATCGAGGCATACCATCTTGATGAAGTTTGAGAAATCAAGTGTCTCCAGTCGAGTTGCAACGTTAAATCAGGCGCTGCTTGGGAGGCAACCCAATACTTATAGTTTTCTTTCTAGTAATGGTAGAATTTTAGAGAAATGGGTTTTAAATTTGAAGGTAGAACATTACAAGAAAATTCTATAGAAAATCACTTCGAAACAAACGGATACAACGATGGACCATCACGCTTACGACGGACCATCGCATGAATCCATCGTGCTAGGTACGTTTTTCATTTATTTTAAAAATTAGGGGACCCGCAACGGAACACATGACGTACCATCTTCGGGCTTTCATTCTGTCATTAACTGGAAACCCGACCAAACCCGGCTGGAAAATTTTCAAAATTTTAAACCCCCGACTTAGAGCTTGTGACGGTCCGTATGTGGCATTGTGGTGAGTAGAAAAGCTTCTAAAGTAAGATGGGGAAGTTTGACCTGGTGTGGGATTACGGAAGTCCACAATGGACCGTCATAGCCACGTCGGTCCTTCCCACTAGTTAGTTATATTTATTTAAGAGTATTCCAGTACCCAAATTCCAAGAAAGTAAAGTATTATGTAACGGAGACCCTCGACGGACCATCGTGCTTCGAACGGTCCGTCATACCTATTCGTTGAGGGTAATGATGAAAGTAACAGAAGAATTTGTGAAGTATGGAACGACGGAGTCCATGATGGCCAATCTTGACCATGACGATCCGTCATGAGTTCCGTCGATTCAGACGCGTTTTGTAGATTTTCAGTAATTAGAATCATTCTTTTATTAGGTTTTTGTTTTTAAAATAGTTCCAAAAAAACCACGTTTTTGGGTTAGAAGGAAATTTGATATAGTTTAGACTTTTGATAATCTCTAATTATCTGTTCAAGTATTGACGGATAATTTCAGCAACTGTTAACAATTTTTCTGGAAATTGAGTGTTGGTGCTTTTGTTGATTATCAAGTGAATATCTAGATTTATTATTCTCATTAAATCTAATGATGAATTCTTATATGAAAGATATGAATAGTGTGATTATGACCATTGGTTAATTAATCCAGAACTAGGGTTGTGGAACCATCGGCGGAATAATAGGTAAAATAAACTAAAATAGCAATTCTAGAAGGTGTCTTGAATGTTAATTGATTTAAGGCTTCATTCTAGAAGTCTTTTTTAACGGATGATAACGTTAGATATCGCCTTAATGTACTTGCCGGACCAAGTGAGGTAGAATAATAGGTTAAGAATTATTCAACATTGAATTTAGGTACACTATCTAATAGGCTAGTGTTGATTGTTACGAAGTAAATAGTTCGTCAAATATCGAATACAAAGATAAGATGAGGTAAAGATTAGGGTTAGTATAGGCAACACAGTAGCTGGACCAAGGTGCGGAGTGAAATTTTCTAGATGTTGGACCAAAGGATTTAGAGATACATCATTTAGCATTTACATGGCAAAGATACTAGGCAAGAATTGTTCTAGGTTGGAATTATCAATAAGGAACCGTGGGGGGGAACACAATTAAGCCCTAGTATTTATAATTGATTAAGCTCCAGATTTGAATCTGTTACTTGTTATTTACATTAAATTAGTTATATTTCATTTATTTAGAAATCAAAACCATCCCTTCTTGTCTTCTGTTTTCTAGGGAGGAAATATTTACTAAATAATAGTAATAATAGAATAAAAGTTATGTCTAAACTAGTTTTCCTCGTGGGAAAAATCCCACATCATTAGTTGCGTTCTTTACTTGATACAACCGCTTTATTTTTATTGGAGAAGTAAGTTTGACGTATCAATACTCAACTCAAAGTTACTAACTCGAGATACTTAACTCAATATAAAACAACAACAAAAGATGAAATATATGGAAAGCTTAAAATCATTAAAAATCAATTCAATGTATTGAAAAATACAATAATTTATTGTGTATATAAAAAAAAATTAATTTTGTGGTAGTTTCTCTAACTGAAAACCACCACTTTGAGCCTAATTGATGATATAATGTGTTGCTCACGCTGCTAGAACTGTTCTATAATTTGTCATCATATAAATTGTCTTAACTATGTGGATTAAATAGTCTATGCTAAAAAGCATTAATAAGTCATCTTAAAAGTATGATTAAGTCTACCCCTGACGGCTACATGGTTTATGTGGGTTGTGAGTTATGGGAACTCTCTCCATATCAGTTCTCTATATTACTCCAAAATATACTAGCTCATATGCTGAAAAACATAAATTTTCTGTGGTTTGACATATTTATTCAAAAATATATCTCGTAATAGAGATGGTAGTCAAATTCCTGAAAACTCTTTTGGAAATCTTAGTTTCCTCTTATCTTGAATGTAAAAAAAAGTTACTCTTTGAATACTATATTCCAATAAAATCTTTGAAGAAATTAACTTTACTATTACTCTTTACTCAACTCAAAGCTAAGTCTTAAAACAAAGTTAAAATGTTTGTACAAGACTTATTAAAATATGGTTCATGCCAAATAATGAAGGTGAACGACTCAATGAAAGGTTTTCAATAACCATACATAAAAATAAATCTACATGGAACTCAATAACTTCAATGATACTATTCATTTAAAGAATGCTCAATAAGAGGGTTCATGCTGAATTATCAGGATGAACTACTAAACTCAAGGACTCAAAGAAACTTCTCATCTTAAAATTGTTTGACTTTTAGGGTTTATGTGGAAGTATGGGCATGAACAATTTAACTCAACTTCATTTCTAACATGTGAGAGTCCTATGATTATTAATATAATCTCAAAGTGATTCGGAGCTAAATACTAAGAACTTGGTGATTGGGCTAAGCCGAAGGTTGTGCTTAAAGGCTGAAACTGGTCTTCGAGAGAATTTAAGCTGATTCAGGGTAAGTTGCTCGAGAGAGAATGTAGCCCCACCAAAGTTTGCCCTAGTTACAAATATTCAGTGATGTACTATAAATATCAATTAACCTATCATGTCATTTATCTCATATTCCGATCACATCCCAAGATTTCAAAACCCCCCATTGTTAATTGACACATGATTCACCCCCTCTAATTTACTATTATTAGTCGATAATTTCTTGTAGATATGATTGGCATAACTTAATTTATGCTTGGCTGAAATATTTGCAATGCCACTCCGTGTTGTTTGTTGGGTTATACACTTCTTGAAGATCGTCGACACTTAGTATTGGATGAAGTGTCTTTGATGATGTCAACAACCACACTAACCCGTCGGTTAAAGAAATATTAATATCAATAATTTAACCAACTCTAATCAAATACTAAAAAATTTAGGTTATGGAAAAAAGTTAAATAGCTAAAAACTAAAGTTCTCATAAATTTCCAAAAGGTCTAACAACTTAATAATGTTGAAATACGCTTAGAATATAAAAGTCAATAAACCAAAACATTTAAAGTTCAGCCATAAGACTACACAAGAAGAGTTACACCCATAATATATTCACTAATAACTAGATAAAAAGTATAAGTTCGAAATGGTTGACACATATGAAAGATAACTCATGGCAGCATGGAAGAAATGATCACCCTTTAATTCGATCAGAGATCACTTATCTTCTATGCGAGGATTTTCTTTAGCCAAATGAAGATGTCATTGTACTCAACAAAGAAAGAGCAAGTGTTTCATTATTACACAACCACAGTGTACAGATACGTTCATGCGGCTATCTCATTATGTGCAACGTGTATAACTAAATACAACATAATTACTATGCATACACAAAACATATAAAATATCATCATTATTTATAAACAACAAAGCACTTCACGATTATCAAATATCATATTTATAGAAAGTCATTGGTCATATTTTGGAACCCAAACCTAAAATGATAGCATAGAAGAACATGCTACCCAATCCAACGTTTAAGCCGGAACGTGGCAACCGATCCTATAATTATATCGTAACGTGGAAACCAATATAAGTTAGTGTGTCATAAGCAACACCCCGACAATCCAACAATCAATAATTACAATCACAAGTATGTTCTCAAGAACATACAATCAATTCATGATTCATAGCATTCATCATTCAACTATATCATTCACACCAAGTGTTTTCAATAATGAAACATTTGCATGCATATATGTATCATAATGAAGCAAGAAAACATATATCACAATCATATAATCATAACCATCACCTACCTCAAAAAATCTTCAAACCTTTAAGAAATTTAATTCTTTCCTTTATGGATTCGTTCAGTTTGTTCTTTGTCTGTAAACAATCATAATAAAATGTAAATCAATAAACAATAACTAATTACCTGGATTACAGCAAATTGTATTAACCCTAGATCATACCTAAGTCGACATATAAATATGATAACTTTATTCACCATAATTTACAAATTTAACCCTTCAACATTGATAAACACCAACTAGGTTACGTTTTTCAGATCGAAAGATGGATTCGCGAAGTTAAAATAATACCTTTAACATTAAGAATAATGAAAATTTTCAAGAAAACCCAATGGGTTTTGTTCCTTAGCTCTCATGTAAGAAATTGCAGAATAGAACATTTTTGGGGTTTATTCGAGACTTTAAGTCGCGTTTGTTGATGCATGGCGGCTCCCACAATGCTAAAACGACTTGAATTTGTGGGAATAATTCTTCCACAGTTGCTTGAGTTTAACCATGAGCTATATTAAAAATTTCAAACTACCATTTCACAACACACCTTTAACCAGCGACACTCCAAAAATACCCATTTGTACTGATATCAATTATGGGAGTTCTACCTACCTGAATTTAATTTTATAAAGTCATACGGGTTCCTTAACGACTTATATATCTAGTAAAGTGATCAAATTCATTATTCGACCATCTAATTACTAACATATTTTTATAGACTTCACTAACTTTGACTTCATCAAAATCTGGACTAGGTTGGGAAATCTAAAGTTATTACTAGAATATGTCGTTACAATGTATACCGATACCATCACTCGGTCCACAGTGAAAAAATGCTTGTGAAATGTAGGATAAGAAGGAAGGAGTAGCCACCTAAAATAGCCAAAAAAAAATAGGGATAATTGTTCTGTATGTCCGTTTTAGTTTCCAAAGAAGATTGCTCAACTAGAAGATGCTTCCATTAAACTTTCATCAACATAACCTCCTTGGTCCTCATCTTACGCGCATCACAATCAAGATTTGAAATCACGTCCTTCTCATATTGTAGGTCCTTGTATAACACAAGAAATCCACATTTAATGATCAATTCACGTCACCATTATATCTCTTCAATATGGACACATGAAATATCGAATGATCTCTTAATATGTAAGGAAATCAATCCAATTTGTATGTTACTAGTTCTACACATTCAAAAACCTCAAAGGGATGATTGTTGTCACAACCCGAAACCACATCTTTGAAGCTAGGGGCAATCTCGAACTTCAACCGGCGTACTTGACCTTTCAAAGGTCTTGTACAAGACCCTTTATATCATTCATCGTATAAACATAGTGACAAGTAGTGCAAAACTAAAAAATTTCACTAAACCTATCATAGTATTTAAGAACTCTTTCATATAAAGCAATAGGAAATACTAAATCTCAATCTCATAATCTTAAGACACAAGAATACTTGGGACACGGCCCATACTTCAAAATACAAATATAGTTATACTTGGTCTGTTACAATACTTTTAATGGAAAACGTAAAAGACATTTATACCCTCGAGTCAAATAACGACATACTTCAACTTCTCTTGAATGATACTATGGTCCAAGTCTTCCTTCCCAAAAGCTCCTCACCTACCAAGAATAAAGATATCCATAAAAAGCATGGACTTCGTACAACCCACCATGTACTAAGTATTACATTATGCTGTAAACTTCATGAAAAGGGACATTATAAGAAATATGCAGATGTTCGTTTTTTAAAAAGTCATATTAAAACACAAGAAAAACATTGATCCACTATAAAACATAAGCTAACATTTAAGCAACATACAGAATTGTACCTTAACTTAGACATCTCTTAGTATGTAATCAGTCCTTAAAAGTTTACCTAAGACTCACTTAAGCAACAACAAAGAGAGAGGAACGACCGTACAACCCCGCAAAGCTATACCTAAATGATATCAAGAACACTTATAATGAGTTCCATACACCACTTCAAGACATCAAAGCATAATGTAAGTTTATTCTACCCAAAGGTGATTATAGTCTCACTTGAGTAGTTGTGAAGTGACCCGCCCATACAAATGCCCTTACAGGGCCACACTAAAGAAAGGAAAATCATATAGACGCCCGATAATAGAATCATTCTCACTTAACACAAACAAAACCATAGATTGAATGAAATTTTCATTCCAAAGTTATTAAAAGACCTACTAATGTCAACAAGAGATATTGTCAAGTGATTGAACCTCTTCAAGATTTACCTAAATAGTCTTAAGAATACATAAGGCCTGAGATAACGTCCAAACACACAAAAAACTTCCCTAACTAGAGTCATCATCACGACTTCCAAGACCAAGACATTGAAGGGATCATACTTATGACCCTCTTAACTTTATAGCTGAGGAATCATTAATCAAAAAAATTTATATTAGTACTTATTCATTTTAACATGTAGTAACTTAAGTCATTATTCATTAGTTATTATGAGACCAGTAATCACATAAAAGGCCATTCAAGTAATGGTTAGACAAGGACCTAGGAAGTCCAAGTAACACTGTGATCAAGGCCTCTATGTGTGCAATGTCTAGATAGTGTCCTACCACCACCAAACTCATGAACTCTTAATGCTCATAGGAGTCAATATTATGAAAATGGCAATAAAACTACATTATAGACCATGATTTATAGATCATTGAATCCGGAGTTCATGCTACTCCGATGGGGTTGTTCTACTTCCAGGGAGGTAGAATGAAAAATACAAAGTCCTCCCACTCTCTTCTTTGGTTCCTTGTTGTACCACCTCCCTTAACCCCAATCCTTAACACAACCAGCCACACCCCCCACCATCCATTGTAAAGACATGGTTAAGGAATATGCATGCATACTTTATGATCTAGTCTCACTTTTTAACTAGAACTACTTCTGCTTACCATACTCACTTGGTGCTAGACTACTTTCTCATAGACTAATTCATATATTAGGTTCACATAAAAGGGTTCCATAAAAGGTTCATAACCCAATCACATTTACCCTATTAAAGAAAGGTAAACCAGGTTACCTCACAATGGCGACAAGAACATCATGATGACTTTCCTTAGGATTAATATGATGTCGTTCTATCCAATAAAACTTAAGTCTGTCATTCCTTTACTTTGAAGGATACCATTACAGCATACGACTGCAACAATATTAACCTTACCACTATGTTCAAGCTTTTCACATAAAATAATCTCTTAAGTTCATTTAAGGTCACACGTCATTCATACATTCAATACTAAGAGTTCTAACACCCTAATTCAATGCATCACATATTCATAATCATATATAAATCAAGAATGGTACACAAGTCACATCACATACTTCACTTTTAACTCATAATGAAAGTCATTCTAGAATCACATAGGAACAACCCTAACTTCTTCATGTCGTCCTACATACTATCATAACATCATCAATGTTACCAATATCAACTCATATAGTCAAGTAGGAATAACCAAGACTCAACCTAGACATACAATAATGGTCAAAGTCATAGTCTAACATTATCACCTAAGACAACATTATAGAAGAATACACATAATGAATCAAATGTAGATAAATATTTTCATGGATTCACATATCAAAATAACACAATAGTTAGTATTACTTTAAATAGTTACCTACAAGGCCAAGATCATCATATACCGGCCAATCGATTGCAAAGTAAAGCACTTAAACTGCCACCATAAGGGAACATACAAATCACAATAGAATCGAATATAAATAAAATCAACTAAGTAAATATCAGCATACCCACATCATCCTCAACACTTAATCGAAAGTCCAACTTACTCAATTCGATAACACAAGGGGACACTTCACAAGGCCAAACAACAATTAAATCATAAAAACACAATAATCAATGAACTAGGTCATTCAATGTAAATATCATATACAAACAGCCCTATTATCATATTTACTACATTATTACATCAATGAATAGCCCATAAAACTACATGAGAATTCACACATGAAAAATCTCTCAAATAACCCACAACTTAGTCCAAAAACTAGGATTAATCCATTTCTGGGTTTCTTAGGTAAATTTAGGTTTAAAAATCATCAATACAACATAAATATAATCCATAATAGGCGTTTAAAAACAATTGATACAAGAACACATGGTAGAATCATGAAATTGGTTAATTCAACTTTGAAAACTTAGAAAATATCTTGGGAATTGGGGATCCTTCACAAAACGAGTTTCAAGGATCAAAATACATTACTTAATGTATATAATTATTCACTTTGATGAATAATATCCACTCAATTCGTCAAACCAAGCTCTTCCTTGATTTTGGACTTCAATGGAGTCTTTGGGAGTTCTTAAGGATTTTTTGGTTTTTGATTTGGAAGAATGAAATATTCTAAGTGTTAAACACTTATATACATGTCTGAAATACCCAAAAAGACCCCTAATAAATTTCTAATACTGTTATTTCGAAGTGGGGTGAAATTACAACATTACCCCTCAACTCTTAGTGAAACTGCACGCAAGCAGGCCACCATCGACGATGCCCCATCGACGGGGAATAAGTCGATGCACGGGCCATCCTGGACTCCGTCGATGGGTTCAAAGACTTCAAAATGAGATTTTTTCTTCCCATACTAAGTACCACAAGACGCCGACCACCTACGGGGTGTGGACCAGGCCACTAGACGACGATTGCCATCCGTAGGTGGACTGTCTTTGGGCAGTTTTTTGCCACAAACTTGGGTCCTTCCTCAAGGACCCTTAGGTGGTCCCTAGGAATGTTTTCCCAAAAGTTTATAACCCAAACATGATCGTCTATAATTTTATCACCTATCACATAAAGTTACCCAAAACAAACGCATAAAACATGATGAAACATACCTATACACACAAGGTCATTTCAAGGAACATCTTTCGAACATCATGGACGTTTCACCTCAAAACTCTACAAAACTCAACACATTGTATGTTTATGATATAATAACTCATTTATATACCTTAAAACCTTATTAATAACACATTACAACATAACGCCACATATGAGACACATATGTAACTTAGTCGTCGAACGTCTTAGTCATATTGTGACGTTTATCTTCAAATGCACCTAATACTTTAGACACTGACTCAATACGATATAATATACCTATTTAGGAACTTATACCATCAAGACAAACATGTTAGGTCTAGTTTACCTAAGTCATTTCTGGGGTCTTACAAATGTATCATAGACTTAGTTAACCTTTCTTGCCAAATCTCATCGCCTATTTCATTGATGATATCTTAACAAGAACATTCTCACAAGTGTGAAATGTCATGTATCTTACCTTATGATCCACATACTTCATTTTCCTATTCTATGGTTATAAAAGCTTAGATTGAATACTCCTCACTTTATCTGGAGCATCCTTCATTAAATCAAGTTCAAACGGTTTAAAATATCCAGCCTCGAACCATCCTATGCATGATCTACATCCCCTCCCATATACTGCCTCATACGATTCCATATCAATTATTGAGTGATAACTATTATTATAAGAGAACTCACACAATAGGTACGAACTTATCCCTATTTCCTCCAAAAACAATCACACATCTCCTCAACTCTTCTTCTAATACATGAATAGTCCTCTCTTATTGCCCGTCCTTCTGTGGATAAAAAGCAGTACTAAAAGTGACTTCTGTGCCCAAAAAATCATTCAAATTTATCCAAAACATGGATGTGAATTGAGTACCACGGTCTAAGATGAAAGAAAAACGTACCCCATGAAACTGCATTATATCCTTCACATAAACCTTAGCCAATTGTTAGTCATTATAATATTTGTTACGCAATAAGATGGTCTGATTTAGTCAATCAGTCAACCACTACACAAATAGAATAAAACCTCCCCAAAGTCTTGGTAAGACCAACCACGAAATCCATTGCTATCATTTCCAACTTCTATTCTGAAATTGGCATTCTCTAAAGTAAACCCGCAAGCCTTTTATGTTCATACTTTACTTGTTGGCAATTTTAAAACGTATAAAAAATCACTGTCATTCTTTATGCTCGATAACCAATAAATTTGCTTTAGATCTCGATACATCTTAGTCACACCCGGGTAAATGGAATATCATGAACCATCAGATTCAGTCAATAATTTATGGGTTAAGTCAGTAACTCGATGAACAAATACTCTTACTTTAAAATTGAGCCCACCATCTGTATCAAGAGTGGTATCTTTTATCATACCAATCACAGTCTTCTTCTTAAGTTCATTCAAATTTTCATCCTCAAATTATTTTTCCTTGACCTTTTGCATAAAAATTGTTTTAAATCAAGTACTACCCTCTCTTTTTTCTAGAAACTCTCCTGAACATTTTGTCATTCCATCACAGTCGGTATCACTTTTTGGAAAAGTTTCTCAGTGAGTGGAATAGAAACGATTTCTTACAAAATCGATGATCGTAACTAGTGAGACCCACAAATATCCTAACTTCCGTCACACAATTAGTCCAAACCCAATTCTTAAGCGCCTCAATCTTGTGGATATACCATGACTACCACATCTTTCGAATAGACCAAAATAATGAGGCAAAAAAACACACATATCACATAATCATACAATCACAACCATCACCTACCTCGAAACAAGCTTGAAACCTTTAAGAAACATGATACTTCCTTTTAAGGATGTGTTACACTTGTTCTTGGTCTACAAAAAATCATAATAGTATAAAAATGAATAAATAATAACTAATTACCCAGAATACCAACAATTCTATCAACCCCAAATCCTACCCATAATTCTGATACCAAAATTAGGGCTTTCTTCACAATAATTTCTAGATCAAAACCCTTCCCCATCGATAATTACTCGTTAGGTTATTCTACGAATCAAAAAATTGATTGGGAAAGTTAAAATATTAACTTTAGTTTCAAGAATTGTGAAAAAAGGGTCAAGAAAACCCCATGGATTTTTTCCTTACATCTTAAGTTCAAAAATGGTAGAATAAAATGTTTTGGAGTTTATTTCCGACATTAAATCGTGTCTACCCCTCCACGCTAGCACCTACCCTAGTACAACAACCCCGACCTAGGTAAAATAATTCATCCACACTGGCTTGCATGAAACGAGTGAACTATTTTATGAATTTCAAACCCCAATTTCACAACACACTTTTAACAGACGACACTCAGTAACTATAGATTCACGCTAAGATTAATTTCGAGAGTTCTATCCACCATAATTCTATTTTGTAAAGTTGTACGAGTTTATTAACCACTTATCTATCTACTCAATTGATAAAATTCATTACTTGTTTCACAACCAGGATCTAGACCCTCTCCGAAACAAACATTGTTGACCTCTCGGAGGTCGTAAACAAGCCTACATACGTCATCACTGCATCATATAGGTTAATTTTAGCAAAAAATTTAAAAGTTTTGTTGCTTCAAAGTATACATAGAATTCATAGTAAGAATTGCATTATGTCACATCATTTTACGATAACCATCTAATAATGAGATATTCAAATGAAGAAAATTGTTCATAACTACATAAATATAAAGTTGGGCAAAGAATGCACCAATAACAACGTTTGAATACGTAAGAGAGAAACACTGAGGTGGAACATCCTCCCTAGTCATGCCTACATCTAGCTATACATAGATATAAGCATCCTCGAAAGAAGGAGTGACTACCAAGTCCTGGATGATGCTCCATGTCAAGATAGTGTCAACATAGCCTTGACCTCTCCTAGCCTCCACCTGCACCTACACCTAAATGTAGAGGATTGTGTGGGATTAGTACACACTTGAACTAAGTATGGGTGTATGCAAGTACACACAAAGGACGTGCATGATTTAATATCTCTCTCCTAACGATGTGAATTATGGAAAGCCAAGTCAGTTGAACTTGCCAAATAAGATTAGGAAAGTCATGCTATGAGAGTAACATGCATTATCATTCTTTCAATATTGCACAGACACATAAAATATTTCATATAGCACATACATATATCACATATCATCCACTCTATACCATGAGACGTTGGAATCACGGTCTTATCATTAGGACTTCACGATAGAGGGCTCAACATATGGGACCTCAACTTGGAAGCCTTTTTTAGAAAACACAGAGTCTTCTTCATTCATTCATATGTCCTTCATTTTCATTCATTCCTATACCTAGGATTTTGTTTAAGACTTCCATCGGGTTCACTGTGCATTGACCAAGAATGACCTAGTGTCATTACTTGAGTCTAGTTTAACTCTTCATTATCTTATCCAAACACCTTTAGTATCATTCGTGTCATTGTGTGCATTAATTGAGGTTGGCCTCATTCTTTCTTAGGTAACTTTAAATTAAACCAAGATAGATCATGTGAGCTCCATGAAATACAGTGTCTACCCCGAACCGAAAAGAGGTGGAATCACCGGCCAAAGTGAAACCAAAACATGCTAGAGTGTATAGGGAAATGAACCTTTCTAGAACCCTATGTTAGCTGCATAGGTTCAAACACTAGGAGATTTAAAGAGACCCATACCCGTCTAAATGGAATGTCTCATCTCATTAGATTTACATGAACCTCTGCCTTCCTAGAAGAAGGAATCGTGATGTAACGACCTGTTTAGTCGTTTTGAGCAACATATTTTATTTCTGGAAAAAATTGGCAGAGAAAACGGACCCCACGACGGACCGTCATGGGCACGACAGACCGTCGAGGGGGGGGTCGCATTCCAAAAACTTAGAAATTATAAAATTTGGTCGAGAGGACTCTCTGAAACTCAACGACGGAATGGCAGACGGACCGTCCACAGGGCATTGCACTAAAAATCAATTTTTCTGTATCGTGTGACGACAGCAGGACGGGCCGTCGCAGTTACACGGCCCGTCACAGGCTGCGCAAACCCAGGCTGGGTGAATTTCTATTATTTATTTAAGGGGCGTTTTTGGACTATTTCCTATTTTAATTATAAGGGTGCGGTTAATGTTAATACGTCCTATTACTTAGGGGTTAAAAGAGGTTACCTTAAGTTAAATTAGTGTTATTAATTGCCATCTTTATACTTTTATATGCTATTAGGGTACAGAAAGAGGGTTTGAATAACGAAAAGAAAAAGAACAGAAAGAGAGGGAATCGAGCAGAGAGAGATAGACTAAGAGACACAGGATTTGAGGAATTTCTTGCTTGTCACGAATCTTCGTGGAGGTAGGTTTATGGGTTTTTACGCGACTCGTATAACTCTTAATATCGAATGATATGTGTTGGGTAGTATTATAAAGTCTCTATATGCTTAATTGTGTGTTGCATGAGGTGATTTTATAGATATGTTGTTATGAAACAAGCATGATGAAGCTATTGATCCCAAATCTTGATAAAACCTAATATCTTGTGTTAAATGATTGAATGTGCCTGGTAATAAAGAGGCTTGATGACTAAAGTACAATGATGAGCCTTATATAAAAGAAGCTTGATTTACTAATTATGCGATTAGTGAGGCGGGTGTCACGACGCGACACGTAAATTAGTGGACGGGGTGGTTCACGAACCGACACGTAAATTTAGGGGATCGGGTGTCACAACCTGACACTAATTTAGGGATCGGGTTTTCAGAACCGCACTGGGCGTATATTTAGGGGATCGGGTTCACGAACCGACACTTAGATTTAGGGATCGGAGTGTCACGTTCCGACATATAGTAGTAGGGGATCGAGTTCCGTACCACACAAGAGGAATAAAACTAACGAGGGATCGGAGTGTCACGTACCGCACAAGAGAAATATAGATCATAATCTTGAAAGATGCTAATATACTCAATCTAAAAGAAATGGGGGGGGGGGGGGGGTTCCCAAAAGAGTATTGTGTGGTAGGCTTAAGTCCTCATAGATATTATCGGTGGATTATTATAACTGATGTTTATCTTGTTGCTAATCACGTTACAATATTAGTTGTATTTTATGATGTTATCTGAGATATATTGTTTTCTATTTTGAGTTGTCCGATGATTTCCTACTCGTACTTGTGTTGTAACTGACCCCCTACTTTTATGTTTTTTCGTTGTTATTTGGGGAGTGCAGCAAACAACCGTCTCTTCACTCACCCCGCAACTCGAGTAAGTCTTCAGTACACGATTTCCAGGGGTGAGCTAACGCTTCTACTGACTGGATCTTTCCTCTTCATTCGTGATGCCTTGAAGTTCCGGCATGGACTAGCTTTTATGTATTTTTAGCTCTTAGAAACTCTTACTTTAGTAATTTGAAGTAGATGTTCTTGTTATGATGACTTCCTATTTGGGATATAATAATGTTAATTTTATAAATTAATTAAATTGGTTTTTTTATTAAATGATTTTAAGTCTTCCGCATTAACTTCTGTTTGATATTACATTGAAATGTTACGGGGGGAGGTTTTAGATTGTTTGGTTCGCTCATATAGAAGGATAGTGTGGGGGCCAGTTCGTGATTCCGATTTGGGTCTGACAAACTTTGGTATCAGAGCATTGGTTCGTTGGTCTCTCACACAAGAACATGTCTAGTAGATTCTTACAGGAACGTAGGGGGACGCCTTTACTTTTCTTTGAGAGGCTATAAACTTTTAGAAAACTTCATTCTTTCTTTCTTCTGTCGTGCTATTACTTGGATCCAATGGTATCTAGGTGATACAAATTGTATCTGACCTCTTCACGCGTTTTTCGCCGATGTTAGAACAGAGCAACACGACTACGTCACACGACACGGCAAGACTTAAGCTTCGTGAGCCAGCCACTGTGCTGTAGCTCAGAGAGAGTAGTGAACAAGAGGCCGTGGGAGGAACGTCCTTCGAGAGGAAAGGACGATCACCTGCCCATATGGTACTAGGGCGGTGACTCCTCCACCGAGTGAGGAAGTGGTAGATAGGGGAGGATGGAGATGAACAAGGCACGAAGCTGCCACCGCCAACCTACCCCAGAATGATCAACAGGTTTCTTGCTTAATTAGCGGGTTATCTGATCAAGGTCAACACCCCAGTGTTTTTCCGCACCATCACCTCAGGTTCTGGAGGTAACAACAGCCCGCTACTATGGCTCCCGCATGGATGCCTCATTGGAAATAGGCACGTTTCCTCTTCTGACCCGACGATAATGACCATGATCAGCATTAATTTTTCAGTAAGTTCCTTGAAATGAAACCTCCAGGGCGTAAGGGTGCCGAATCAGAGTATGCCTACGATTTTCTGGTTGACTGTCATGAGCTACTACACAGATGGGTATAGTGGAACGGTTGTTGTTGGTTTGTGACTTATCATGTTCAAGGGACGCAAAATTTGGTTGCGGTCACATGTTTAGTGTCCACCACCCAGGAACCACCTATTACTTGGGCCTCATTCTCTAGCTTGTTATGGAGAAGTATATCCCCCGGCTTTGGGAATAGGAAAAGGGATGAGTTCTTGAGCCTAGAGCAAGTTAGGATGTCGGTCAATGCATATGAGGCAAGTTTCGTGCACAATCCAGATATGCCAACCCACTTTGTTTCAGTCACAAGAGCGGATTCGTCGTTTTTGTTAGGGGTTGAAGGTCAGAGTTGCAAATTTCAGCACTTACCGAGCGGCTACAGCAAATCCTTCCAAGAAGTGTATATTTTCGTGGTAGAGGTGGAAGGAGTGAGCCATATGAAATTCACACTTGCCGGCCATCAAAGAGTTTCGAAGGGAGGTGAGTGTTATTGTGTCTTACTCTAGATGACAGGGGTTCCGAGGTTACCCTAGTTTCGACCCATTCAGTCTCTAACTACAGACTGTAGTTGGGTCCACCTAGAACCGGTCAACACTTCTCTGAGAGACTATGCTTGACTCTAGAGAGTGTTATGGATGTTGGGGAGACTGGCATATTAGGAGGATTTCCCCAAACAGAGTTATAGACCCCCAAATAGCTAGAGTTAGAGGTGTCATGTAGAGGTCTTTATTCTGGAGGACTGGTGGTCTATGTATTGTTGTCCGTAGACGGCCGGTGTGATGGGCAAACTGGAGCCACTACATCACACATGGTAGGGGCAACGGACAAACAAACGAAAGGTCCCATTGTTATGCTCTCTCTGGAAGATCGGTGGCGGAGACATCTGCTGCTGTCATCACAGGTAAATCTCTGGTTTTTATTGCATTGCTCTATATTGTTTGATCCTGGATCCACATTTTCCTTATGTATCTTCCTCATTTGCTAATGTCTAAATTTACATTGTGATTAACTTGATAGCTATTCGTGTTTCGCCTCCGGTGTATCGAGTCTGTGGAGTTGAAAAGCAACATGTCTTGGTTGGTGAACGTTGTGTGGAGCAACACTTATGTAGATTTGGTTATCTTATAAATGTTTGATTTTGATGTAATTCTGGGTATGACTTGGCTTCTCCACATTTGCGAATCTTGGATTGTATGCTAAAACGGTGACGTTAGCCAAGCTGGGACAGATCCGTTATGTGTGAGGTAACTACACTTCCAATCCGGTGCGTATCATCCCTTTCTTCATGCTAAGAAAATGGTTATTAAGGGTTTTTAGATTTCTTGTAACACTTCAGGATGACACTACCCAAGTACTTCGATTGAGTCTTTCGGTGGTCCGTGAGTGCTAGATGTGTTCCCTGCAACTTCCTGGTATCCACCGATAGGATAATGGAACTCTGTATTTGATCTTGAACCGGGTTACTCGCCCCATTTTCTATACCCTTTTAGAATGGCTGCCCGCGGACGTTAGAGAAGTTAAAAGCCCAACTTCAAGTGTTGTTGAGCAAGGCTTCAATTAGACCAAGTGCATCTCCTGGGGTGCTCCGTTTTGTTTTGTGAAGAAGAAGGATGGGGTTTTCGGAGTGCATAGACGACCGGCAGTTGAACCAGTCACCATAAAGACAAGTACCTCTCCTCACATTGATGACTTGTTCGATCAGTTACAAGGTGCCGTGCTTCCTCTAGATTGCTTGAAGATCCGGTTGTCTCATTGAATACGGGCAACGGATGTTGCCAAAGACTGCGTTTAGAACCAGGTAATGGGGCATTACCAATTTGTAGTGATGTCTTTTGGTCTCTACGAATCCCCTTCTGCGTTCAGAGTTTGATGAACGGGATTTTTAATGCCATATTTTGATCTCCTTTGTGATCTTATTTCTTGATGATATACTGATTACTCAAAGTAAGGAGAACATGAGGAGCATTTGAGAATGGTATTAGAAATGTTGAGGACAAAGCTTTATGTCCAAGTTCTCTAAGTGTGAGTTTTTGGCTAGATGCAGTTCCTTCTTGGGGCACATGGTTTCTAAGGATGGAGTGATGGTGGATCCTTCTAGATTGAACCGTGAAGAATTGGGTAAACCTACTAATGTGTCAGAAATAAGAGTCTTTGTTGGGTTGACTAGCTACTACCGCCGATTTGTCAGGGATTCTCTTCTATTGCTTCCTAACTGACGAACTTGACTAAGCAAAATTCCATTTGTAGGTCGAATGATGTTAGGAAAGCTTTCAGAAGCTCAAGCTCCTGTTGACTACTGCACCATTCTCCCTGCCATGGAGGTAGATTCAATTGTCTATTTGTGATTCATCTATTCGGGTTTTGGGTGCCGTGCTAATGCAATAGAAGAATGTTATTGCTTCTGTTCACGAAACTTAAAAGTGCATGAACGTAACTATCCAACTCAATGATTTTGATTTTCGCGTATTGGTTTGCATTAACAATGGAAGAATTATTTATATGGGTTTTAAGTGTGAGGTCTATTACTGGATCATCGGAGCCACAGTATGTCTTTAACTCAAAAGATTTGAACTTGAACAGAGACGATGGATGAACTACTGAAGGACTACGACATTCACGATTTTGTACCATCCGGGGAAGGCGAATGTCGTAGCGGATGCTTTTAAGTAAAAAGTCGGGAAGCATGTGGAAGTCTAGCTCACTTGCAAGCTTTCTAGACGCCCATTGGCTAGAGAAGTTCAGATTCTGGCTAACGACCTTATGAGATTAGAATAAATGAGAAGGGAGGATTTTTAGCTTGTGTGCGTCAATATCTTCCTTCCTTGACAAGATAAGGCAAAGCATTTAATGATGAAAAAATGATCTCAGGAATCCGAATAAAGTGTTGCAGGAGAGGCTAACGAAGCGACAATCTATGAGGAAGGTCTGTTGAGGATTAGGAAGGGATGTTTAACCCCGCGTCATATTTGATCAACACTATTCTGACGAGGCTCATAGTTCAAGGTATTCGATACTCCGGGTGCAACCAAGATTACCGTGACTAAGCAATCTTTTGGTGTTGAGAATGAGCGCGCCTTGTTTGAGTTTGTTGTCAAATATCCAAATTGTCAACAATTAAAGTAGAACAACCAAGCCCCGGAGGAAACCACTTCAGAGAATACAATTCCTGATGGAAGTGGGAGAGAATTGCATGGACTTCGGGTTGGTCTTCCCAAAGACATTGGCAAGTTTGACTCTACTTGGTTAATGTGTGACAGATTAACTAATTCTGCTTATTCATTCCGGTCAAGGTGACTATAAGCCAGAGAGTTAGCCAAACTTTAATCTCAGAGTTTTTTCGATTTGCATGGATTTCCACTGTCCTCATATCGATATAGGTACGCATTACTTCTAAGTTGTGGAGACTTGCATGACGAATGAGGTACTAGTTGGACTTAGTCTGCGTTCCATCCGCAGACCGACGGTCAGTCTGAGCGAACGATTCAAGTGTTGGAGGACATGCCTCGTGCATGTGTTGATAGCATTTCGTGGTCATTGGGAATACTTTTACCCTCTAGCGGAGTTTTCATCGAAAAAAAAAAAAAAAAAAGGGGGAAAAAAAAAAAAAAAAAAATAAATAGCTATCACTCAAGTATGATATGGCTCCTTTCGAAGTCATTGTAGGGAGGAGATGTAAGGTCCTCCCACTGGTTGGTTTGTATGCATTCGAGTTAGACCTTGGGGCACTGAACCTTTGAGGGATCATTAGAGAGGTGAAATCTATTCAGAAAAGCTGTAGCGCCTCAAAGTATGCAAAAGGAAATAGGCAGATCGAAAGGTTAAGAAGACTTGGAGTTCATGGTAGGTGAGGCAGTCTTGCTTGAAAGTTGCGCCCCTGAAAGGGTGATGCGGTTTGGTAAAGAGGTAAGCTTAGCCCAAGGTAACATTGGTCCCTTTTGAAGTAATTAAGCGAGTGGGTAGTGGCTTATGAGTTATCCTTGCCTCCAGGGCTGTCGGAAGTACATTCCCGGTAATCCATGTGTCGATTTAAATATCCCATGGGGATGAAAACTACATTATCCGTTGGGATTCGGTTTGGCTTGATGAGAGTTGTCTTATGAGGAGGAGCCCTGTCGCTATTTTTAGATGAAAGTTCGCAAGTTGAGGTCAAGGGAGAATTTGCCAGCCATCAGTCAATGGGAAAAATCGACCGGTTGAAAAGCACTTGGGGAGAAGGAGCAGATATCAAGAAAGTACCCACTCTTGTAAAGATTCATGTACTCCTTCTCACCCTTGTTTTTCTTCTTTGATCGTCGAGGACGAAACGATGGGTAAATTGTTATCTCATTGTAACGACCTGTTTATCGTTTTGAGTAGCAGATGTTATTTCTGGAAAAACGGGCTGGACAACGGCCCCACGCGGACCGTCATGGGCACGACGGACCGTCGAGGGGGGGGTCCGTTCCAAAACACTGAGAAATTTAGAAAATTGGGTACGAGATCGACTCTCCTTAACGTCACGACGGAATGGCAAAGACGACCGTCTGGTCCACGACGGGACCGTCACAGCCATTCACTAAAAATCAAGTTTTTGTATCGTGTGACGGACAGCAGGACGGACCGTCGCAGGTAGCGATGGCCCCCAGCTGCGCATCCCAGCTGGGTCGGATTTTCTGTTAATTTATTTAGGGCGTTTGGACTATTTTCCTACTTTACTTATAACGTGGTGTTATGTTAATAATCTATACTTGATGGTTAAAAGAGGTACCCTTAAGTTAATTAGTGGTTTATTATTGTATCTTTATACTTAATTAATGCTAATTAGGGAAAAGACAGAGGGTTTGGACTAAGAAAAGAACAAGACCAGAACATAGGAAATCGCGCAAGAGAGAGAGAGACGAAGAACAACAAGGATTTGAGGAATTTGCCTTGCTTGATCACGACATCTTGGTGAGGTATGTTAATGGTTTTTACGCTACTCTTATAAACCTCTTATAGCGAATGAGATGTGTTGGATATATTCGAAAGTCTTCTATATGGCTTAATTGTGTGTATGGCATGATGTGGATTTTATATAATATGATTGTCATGAAACAAGCATGATGAAAGAATTGCAAACCCAAATCTTGATAAAAACCCTACTCTCTGTTTAAATGATTATGCCTTTGTATAAAAGAAGGCTTGATGAACCAAGGAAAAGAAATGAGATGATGAGGCCTTGATTAAAAGAAGGCTTGATTACTAATAGATTATATTAGTGGTGCCGGGTGTCCACAACGACAAGTAAATTAGTGGACGGGTGCAAGAACCGACATGTAGAGTAGGTGATCGGGTGTCCACGAACTGACAACGTAGATTTAGGGATCGTGTCACAACCGACACGTATCTTTTAGGGGATCGGTTGTCATGTACCTGACACGTAGATTTAGGGGATCAAGGGTCACGTTTTCGACACATAGTATAGGGCATCGGAGTGTCCGTACCGACACAAGAGGAATAAAGACTAACGAGGATCGGATTTGGTCACGTACCGACACAAGAGAAATATAGATAATGATTTTGAAAGATGCTAATATACTCATCTAAGAACATGTTTCCCAAAAAAGTATTGTGTGGAAGGCTTGAGTCGTCCATAGATAGATCGGTGATATCATAAGTGAGTGTTATACTTGTTGGGGCTATCATTTAAAATATTATTGATTTATGATGTTATCTGAGATATATTGTTTGCTATTTTTAGTTGGCCTATGCACTACTCATTACTTTGTTTGTACTGACCCCCTACTTTTATGTTTTCTTCATTGTTATTTGTTTAGTTCACAACATATCGTCTTCTTCACTCACCGCAACTCTATCCAGTCTTCATTACACCGGAAGTTCAGGTGACTAACGCTTCTAGCTTGACTGGATCTTTCTTCTCATGTCTTGATGCTTGAAGTTCCGGCATGGACTAGCTTTTATGCAAAAAAAAAAAAAAAAATTATTTTTAGCTTTTGAAACTCTTCGATTTTAGTATTTGAAGTAATGTTTCTTGTTTATGGTGACTTCTCAGTTTTGGATAATAATAGATGTTAATTTTAAGAAGTTATTAAATTGGTTTTTATTAATTAGTTAAGTCTTCCGCTTACTTTCTTTTGATATTACATTGAAATGTTAAGGTTTAGATTGGTAGGTTCGCTAACATAGAAGGATAAGTGTGGGTGCTTGTCGCGATCCGATTTGGGTCGTGACACGTGACTCATATCTACCCTATTGGTGCTCCGTATAAAGTTACATTACATTCACCTCACACATCATAGAAGTTGGCTTCTAGCATGAGGGCTTCATTGATCATTACATCATTTCTCATCTCATCATTAGTATTAAGTGTGCATTAATCACAATACTTTTATTAGAGTGTTTCTTAGAGACTAGTCTCTTTATTAATCTTACACTCTCATAGGTGAGTACGGATTTTGGTTCCATTTACCAGGCCCATTTGAGATTGAACTCATCTTTCATATTAGCCTCTTGTCATATAATCAAAACATCATTAACATTAGCATATTAGCTTTTCATAATTACTCACCCCTTTACGTGAATGTTCATTTCGTCATATGTGAATGCACTTGGACTTTTAGTGGGTTTTTCACTCATACTTGACCCTCCTGGGGCCACATCATATCATCCCATACATTTTAGGTTCACATATTTTTAAACGTACGGTGAACTTATTAACCCATATGTACAAGCCATGAGGCTTCAATCATATATTTGTTTAAGTGACTCATATTTACCCAAGATTATGTGCTACAAGACTTATGCATCGTGTAAGTATGCCAAGGTATCGATCCTATCCTAGTGGTTGTGGGTTCGATCGCCACACACATCATTTTTAATTCTTTCCCTCTTTCATTCTTTCACTTGAGCCTTACCCCATTTTGAATACCCCTTACCTCATTTTTTATTATGGAATTTTTAGTAGCTTGCATATGATGAGGTCTTGGATTCAATCCCTATTGACCTCACCTCTTAAAAATAATTTAAAAAATCAAAATCTTCAACACTGCCCATGTCGAGATCAATTTTCTAGATTTCAGGAAATTTGGTAATCCTTTCAATCCACTTTTTCTCAACATGTGTACATTGGATTTTTATAGAGAAAACTTTAGTCATTTCTTACATTATAATATGAATTATTTCCAAGTAATTTTATACAAAGACACAAGGTTTTAACATGCCATTTTCATGCTCCAAACCATGCCCAAGAATATGGTTGCACACACGTTTATCATCACATAATTCTGAACATACATACATGAACATAATCATCACGAAAACACTTTACATTCCTAAATTCTACCAGCAATCATACCCAACCTACAAAAATTGATGGGAGCTAGTGACAGGGACATGCAAAGGGGAACATTCCTAGTTTTCGGATTTAGAATTCGACTGAATCTTACGGGTCTCTTGGGAAAGGGACCAAGAGGAATCAAACCCATACTTTTTCCGTCGTTTAACACCTTTCAAACCTTATCTTAAGTTCTGTGAACTCCTACGAAAAACAAATACTTCTCCAAAAAAAATTCATGCGCACACCGTTTGAAAAAACATTTCACTTTTCGTGTTAGTTAGTTGTCTGTTGAGTTTTCGTGACAAGTTCTTCATCGTGATGAACTTAATTTTTTTTTCATTTTGCTGATGATGAGCGTGATTAAGTAGTGTGGAGAGACGTGAGAATGAGAGTGGATAGAGAGATGGAGTAAAGTGAGGTAGTAGGATTTTTAGTTGAAACTTAGTCAAACAGGACTCCTTGCCATTTATTATTCCAATCTGATTTTGTAAAGCTGGTGAAATAATATAATGCCCTTACTTAAATCAGATAATTAATATAAATTAATTAGATTTAACATTGCTTCCACTCAGGATTGAACCCGGGTGAAGCTTAACTCGCGAAAAGGGTCAAATTTGGGTCAACCCTACCCGAATTGTCCATTACTCACATTAATTAATTAATTAATTTGAATCTCTTTGGTAACTTATGATACTACCCTTAGCCTGGAAAAGACCATTTTAACCCTAGACCCTCCAAACATAAGATTACCCCTTTCAAGTCTGGTTATGATTCATCTGGGTGAATCTTAATATTCGGGTGCCTTACATGACTGGACCCAACCTTGATTAGCTCAACTAACTCACCAAGTTAATTGGCTTCGTTTGTACACAGGTTTAGAGGTCTGGTTCCACGCGCATCTATTTGTGTGAACCCAGTCTAATCTAGGCATTCTAGGTACGTTAGGCATTAATTAGCATGGTCTTTTTTGGGTTGTTACGTCATTCCCCCCCCCCTAGGAACATTCATCCTCGAATAACACTTCTATTTATATAGCACAATGCCAGTCATATCATAACATAAGTACTACACACAGTCAAGCAATAGCAATAAATAATAGAGGAGATAAGGAAAAGTCGGAAGTCTAACCCTAAGAGCAAAAAAGATGAGGATAGACGGATCTCATATCGGCCTCGGCCTCCCATGTAGCCCCCTCAACAAAATGGTTTCTCCGCAATACCTTTACTGTGGCAACCTTTTTGTTTCTCTGCTGCTTCACGTGCCGGTTTAAAATCTCAACAGGAACCTCCTCATAAGACAAGTCTTCATCAACCCACATTCCTTAAACAGGCAGAATCGATGCTATATCACCACGGAACTTCTTCAACATACAGACATGAAAGACTGAATGAACAGAAACTAGATTAGAAGGCAACACCAACTCATGGACCACCTCACCCACACGTTGTAGAATCTTGTATGGCCAAGCATACCTCGGACTCAACTTTCCCTTCCTGCCAAACCTCATCCTCCCCTTCATGGGTGATATCCTCAATTAGACCTAGTCATCAACATCAAACTATAAGGGACGCTTCCTTTTATCTGCATAAGACTTCTGTCGATTGTAAGTAGTAGCCAATCTGTCCCTAATGACCCTGACCTTCTTTAAGGCCTCATGAATGATCTATGGACCCAAAATTGATGAATCTCCAACCTCCAACCACCCAACTGGAGACCTACACCTCCTACTATACAATTCCTCAAATGGTGCCATCCCAATGTTGGAGTGATAGCTATTATTATACAAAAACTCTATTAATGGCAGATGGTCTTCCCAACTATCCCTGAAGTAAATCACACACGCTCCCATAATGTACTCAAACATTTGAAAAGTGTGGTTTGCCTGCCATCTGTCTAAGGATGAAAAGCAGTACTGAGCTTAACATACGTGCCTAAGCTCTTCTGGAAGGATCCCAATAAATGCGAAGTGAACTGAGCTCCTCTATCCGAAATAATAGACAAAGGAATCACATGTCACCCCACAATCTCATCAATGTAGAGTCTCGCATTATCCTCGGCCTTGTAAGTAGACTTCACATTGATAAAGTTGGCAGACTTAGTCATCATGTCCACATTAACCCATATGTAATTATGCTATCTCCTAGTCCTCGAAAGACCAACCACGAAGTCCATGTTAATGTCCTCCCACTTCAAAGTTAGAACCTCAATTAGTACACCTAGCCACATACTCAGCAATGTCCTTCTTCATGCCATCCCGCCAGTAGATCTACTTGAGGTCATGATACATCTTGGTGGAACCTGTATGCATCGAATAGCTGGAACCATGAACCTTTGCACAAATCTTGGTCCGCAAATCATCCACGTCTCGTACACACCCTGTCCTGGTACCTATGTATGTCGTCACCTCCCAAAGCAAAGGACTCATTAATATTTATCAGCACTGATTCGTGCAACTCCATCAACACAAGATCAAGATGTTGACACTTCTTGACTTTAGCTACCAAGGATGATTCAGCACTAAGATGAACTTAAACACCCCCAGTAGTAGAATCCATCGACCGCACACCTAGTCTTGCTAGTGTGTGTACATCCTTCACTAAATCATTCTTACCATCATCAACGTGGGTTCTACTCCCCATGCTCAACCATCATAGCATCAGCTACAACATTTGCCTTCCCTGGATGGTAGTGGACACGCATGTCATAGTCCTTCAATAGCTCCAACCATCTTCGCTAACGTAGATTCAACTCTCGCTGTGTGAACACGTAATGGAGACTCTTGTGTATGTGAACACATCCACATGCACTCCGTACAAGTAATGCCTCCATAGCTTCAATGCAAGCACTACAACTGCCAACTCCAGTTCATGAGTGGGATAATTCCTCTCATGAACCTTGAGTTGTCTGGACGCGTAGGGTATAACTATACCACTATGCATAAGAACACAACCCAAGCCAAACCTAGATGCATCATAATAAACAGTGTAATTCTCACCACATTGGTAAGAACATAATCCCCCCCCCCCCGCACTAGGCGAAGGATCTGTCCTTGAGCTCCTGGAAACTCTTCTCAAAGCTACACCCTTCGAACTTGTCCTTATCTAGTCAAAGTTTTAGTGGGGGCACATGGAAAAAAACCTTCCGAACCTTCGGTATATCCAGGACAAATTCCTAGAAAGCTTTGGATATCGGTGGGAGTAGAGGTCTTAGCCATTTCTTAACAGCCTCAGTTCTTCCCTTGGGGCCACCTCCACACCTGATCGAACCATCATGACCCAGGAAGGTCCTAATCTAATCCAAATTCACACTTGCTGATTTGGCTACATCTAATGTGGTCTAAGTACTTTCAGTAGTCTCCACATGTTTTGTTTCATGCTCTTCCTGGTCTTAGATTAAATGAGTGATGTCATCAATGAATTTTAAATGCTAAAGATCAAGGTATTTTCCCGGAAGAGTTGGGTTCATGAGGACCCAGAATAATGCAGGGGTCGGTGGGGTGCATTAGTGAACCAACTGACCTGACTAGGAATTCATAATGACCATAACGTTACGAAAGGCTATCTTTAGGACTCTTCATCCTACCCTAATCTGATGATACCCGGAACAAACGATTGAAATCTATCTGAGAAGAAACTCATCAGCTTAAAGCTAAGCGAATATGTCATCTATTTCTGGGAAGTGATACTTGTCTTTATAGTAACTTTTTTGATCTACCGGTAATCGATACTTGTTCTTTATGATGCCTAACGTTATTTTGATCTAAACCTAACACCCGGTAATCGTCTAATTACACATCCTTAGGGTTCATTCCTTTGTTTTTTTCAAAACAGCTCTTGGAGGCAGCCCCAAGACGATATGCTCGTACACTGGATGAAGCCCTTATCAGTGAGATCTTTTTAACTACAAAAAAAGATACGTACTAACAACACATAGTTCTCTTCATTACCGTGAAGGTCATCGTGGGAGGCCCCATTGTCAAACTATAGAGGGAACTCGAAATTGGTTTGATATCGAGATCTAGGTCCAGTAAACAAAGCAATCTCTGAGAGGGGAGGACTCCATAATCATCGGGGAAACATCTGGAACTCGTTCCTATTAGGCACAGAGTCTCATTCGGAAGGAATTTGCATGAGCGAGATCATTGACACACTACCACAATTGAGTGCATAACAATCCCTTGGCAATATATCATTTTAGTGCTGGAGGAGTCAATCAAGGGACGGGACATGACTCCGAATTGTACCTCCCCTCCCATACCAAAACTAAGCTGAAACTACTTCCGTAGGGAACGGGTATCTGACTAAACCTCTTCTTAGCGGCAAGCCAGGTCGTACAATAACACATTATAGAGCCAGTCCATACCAAGTGGGATCAATGTCGAAGTACATTGCTAGGGTAACTCAACAAGGGCTGAAACACATAGTTTGTTGCCCACAGACGACTATTGGGGCATCTTGGGAACCTAGACAGCGCTTACATTCTCTCCTAAAGGAGTAACTATTAATATGGGATCAGGCAAACCTAGGTAGAGTTTCAAAAGTAAGAGCAATCAAGGGAGTCACAAGAAGAAGTGAGACACGGATCAAGTACAGCCATAAGAAGCGGTTGGAGTAGAACTTGCCCATACCTGTGACCAATCAACAACTTCCTCCTAGCGCCTGCTCTCGCTTCCTTCAAGGCGTAATGACATTCTCTTCCTCTTAGGAGGATGGCTGTATACCTAATTCATTGGTATTAAGCCTAGGCGGAGCATTACCTCAGGCATGACCCAAATTTGCCGTTGGATAGTCCTTTTCCATGTGTGTCCTCTCATCATTCCACAATCGAACAGGCTTTGGTGCCGGAGTCCCGCAGCTCCTCACCTTGTAATAACGCCATACTTGCGCCACAATTCATTTCTTGGGACTCCTGCACATCAACCTCCATTGCCAATTCTGGATCGGGTCTTCTCCTCTAGGGCATGATGCAACTCCTTGAGATTAGAGTTCCCTGCCTCTAGTGCCCCCGTCTTAATCTGGGATGACTCACCAAACTCCTCCGAAAGTGCTCTCCTTTCGCCTAACCGTACCTCTTTCTAACCACCCTCTTCTGGAACATGTCTTGTTCATAATGGGTAGGCCTCTCTGACACCATCAACTGGACTCCCGTCTTCTTCAGTGTCCGCAACCTGCTGACAGGCCCCACATCCGGAAAAGTCCTACTGTCATGGGAGATCGAAGTCCCACACCCTCCCACAATGCCGTGTAATATTCCTTTGTAGTAACCGCTACAGCGCGGGGGGAAGGTTTGGACACTGGGAAGTTGCGTATATCCTGGAAATTAAAGAACGTCAGGAATCTCTCTAACAGTCATCGATCCCTACTTATGGTTGATGAACTCTTCAACCTTAGCCTCCCTCATCTCTTTGGGGAATAACCTCTCTAAAAAGGATGTCTTCAACAGCTCCCATGTGATCGAACCTCTTCCCAACGCCCTGCTGTCCTTCCAAATCTTACATTAAGCTTGTGCAACATCTTTTAGTTGGTACGAGGCTAGCTCAGCTTTCTCAATCTCCGTGGCCCCCATTGCCACCAGAATACTCTAGACCTCCCCCACGAACTTTTAAGGATCCTATAACATCTTAGATCCTATAAATATTGGAGGATTCATCCTCGTAAAATCTTGCACCCCCTTCGCTTTTTTGTCCCGGCCCCCCCCTGTTTTGGAGGTGGGATTTTCTCCCCCCAAACCTCCTGTCTGTTGGCTCTGGGCGTCTATCTTGACTAGCCTGCACAATGATGCCGGAGACATCTTGCCAAAGGTGTTCCGCACCTCTGCATAGTCAACCAACTAGTGTAAGCTACGCATGGCCACTGTCCTCTTAGCAGCTAAGAGATTGGGTGGAATTTGGTCGCCCCCAGTAACAGCCTTCTCCTCCATTCCCTGACCTGTATCCCCCCTTTGGTGTTAAGTTGTCTTGGAAAAAAATTGATGTGAATATTCTCATAACACCAGAAATCATGGATGATTAAGGTAACACGTAGATCAAAAACCAGGCAAAATTTTGCCTACGCATCAAATGCATTTTTTAATCATGATAGTGGTTCGGCACTTCACACCCATAAGTTTCGAAAAGGTACGAGATATGGGTTGTGTTGAACTTATTATTCCTTGATTAAACCTAATTCTTTGATTACCTATCACGTTTTTCATGATCTAATCTAGCAACCGTAAGTAAAACGACATCAGGACCCTCTCGGTGGGCGCAGATAAGCCCTACATAACATACATTAGAACATCGTATTGGTTCAGTTTAACAGAAAATGTTACAAACTTTTGTTTGCGTCTAATATACATAACACGCTCAGAGTAAGAATTCGATGTACACCTCATTTCATAATTGCACCCGACTCTAATAATGAGATATATTACAAATGATAATGGAAATAATTCATCATGCATCAATAATATGAAAGTATGTCCAAAATGGCTCCAATATCAATGTCTTAAGAACAGTAAAAAAGAACGTTTTAGGGGACACACACTTTTCTCCCTCCACTAGCTATTGCCCTACATCTAAACTAATACGAAAAGACATTACGCATCCTCGAATCATGAGGGCCTACAAAGTCCCGATGATGCTCCACGTCCTTGAGACGTGGGGCAACATAGACTCGCCTATGCGCGAGCGTCCACCTCGGCCACCTGCCCCTAAAAGTACAGGATTGTATGGGATTAGTACGCAATTGTACAAGATGGTGTATTAAGTACACACTAGGAAACGCTGATTAAATATAGCTCTCTCCTAATGATATGAATTATGGCAAGCCATGTCAGTTTAAACTGCCAATACGATTCATGAAAGTCATGCTAATAGAGTAACATGCAGTGGTCATTCTTCATATTGCACACACAGCATCATAACATATTTCATATAGCACAGCCTATCTTTTATATCCCATCTATCCTTCTATACCAGGAGACCTGAAATCATGGCGTCTAGCTTTTCACTTCTCCAAGCTACGGGGCTCATAGTGCGCGTGGGACCCTTGGGGGGGGTGCAACGGTGGGGGGCCGGCGTGTGGAGCAAACTTATCGCGTGATGCAGGCAGTCGGACGGGAGGGTGCAGTCGTCTGGGAAATAAGGACCGAGAGGGGGGTGTCAAGACGGTCATCGGGGCTACTCGGGGCAGCTATGACGCGAATGACCTAGTGGCGGACCATGGGGAACTGCGAGGGCACATCGTGGTGGTGTTCCTATCCAAAACCCCGTTGGGTGATCAGCATTTCATGGGGGGGCATTACAGAAGAAGGTTGGGACCAGGCTTTCGGTGGGAACGGTAAATGGTCCTCGACAGTGATCTGTGAGCTAGCGCGGAAATCCACATGTTTCGACCCTTCTAACATGGTGGGGGGCGTGGGGGCAGGGGGACGGGCGAAAAGTGGTGGAATCATCACGCCAAAGGTGAAAACCAAAACAAGGCTAGCGTGTACGGAAAATGAACCCAGCTAGAACCCAATGTAGTTGCAATAGGTTCAAAACTAGGTATTTAGTTTAGGAACCGCAGTTGGTGACCGCCTAAATGGACATCGCATTCAATGGAGCGGTACATGGGAAGACCTTGGGCACTCTACTGGCCCAACGTCGTGTGCGAGGAATACGCGACTCATACTAGACATCAATGGTGCGTGGGTCGTAGTACAGTCACCTCATCCGGCGTCGTGCGTCTGAGAAGCGGGCTTCTAGCATAGGACCTCATTTCTCCTTAGATCATATTCGTCATCAAACACATATTAGTATTAACAGTGCGGTGATTTAATCACATATAGCTCTTCTTTCATTAGACAGTTGTTTTCCCTTAGAGTCGACTCTGTTTTAATTAACTTCCTACTCTCATAGGATGAGATATGGATTTTTTTTGTCTAACCATTTACTTTAAGTATCATGTGATATTTATCTCGTCTTTCATATAATCCTCCTGCATATAGTCACCTACTTCATTCAACTCACATAATAGTTTTTTTTATAATGACATCAACTCAACACTTACACGGGAATGTATTTGTTTTGTTCATTTGCCAAATAGCACATGGCCTTTATTGTTTTTTCACACTATACTTATACCCTCCCTAGAGACACATAATCATCACATATATCTTAGGTTCATATATTTTTAAAACGTACACGGGACCTATGAACCCATGCGTACAAGCCATGGGTCTTTTCGACTCATATTTCGTCTAAGTGACTCAGATTGATCGCACCAATATTCTGTCGTACAAGACTTTATGCCTCTTGTAGATATGAAATTGGTTCCACATGAGTTTGATGTCCTATTGTGCGCAGCATTCATATAAAGTATTTCATTTACTAAGACCTTATGTTTATCTAACAAAGGACTGCTGGGCAGGTGAACCCGATTTCAAATCACATGGTCAACAACACTTAGTATGTGTCATAATTATTTTTTATTTCATAATTCTTATACATGGCTTTACAGGTCACCTTAAGGAGGTCGCCCAAAGCCACACGTCTCTTTTTTTTTTTCTTTTTTTTTCCTTTTACTGTTCGTGTGAGCCTGTGTAAAGGGTTGTGGAATCGATCCCCAATCACCACCTCATTTTCCCATTTTTCTTTATTTCTTTCCTACTTCCACTCTCTATCACAGGGAGGTTGTGGCAGGTCATGCCGCACATGCGACCCGGTGGGGGGAAGGTGCTGGGCTCGAAGGGGAAGGCCCGCACGGAGTCGGACCCTGGGCGGCGGGAAGCTCCCGGACCGGAGGGGTGCACAAAAGAAGTCGCCGAGTCGGGGGGCAGAGAGGAGGGGGGGCGGGGGGGGGGGCTGCAAGGCCGAATGGAGCGCACCCGAAGAAAAAAGGGGTACACTAAGCCAACTCCGCCACATCGCCCAGGCGGAGGACCAAGGGCCGGAGGGCGGGGAAAGGGGGCGCGCGCGGCAAGCCACGGGTGCCGCAACACGAACGGGGGATGGGGAGGGAAGGGAGGGATAGGGATGCAGTCCGGACTAGGAGGAGGCAGAGGGCCCCGAAGGGCAGACTCACAAAACATACAACGAACAGGCAAGGGGCCAGGAGCCAAACCATCCCGAAGAACACGACAGCAGGCAACAGGGGGGCACACGGGGAGCGCATAGGAACTCGGACAACATACGACAGGAACAGAAAGCAGCCAACGAGAACACGGGGACAAGGCCGAAAGGGCCACACAAGATCAACCCACCGACAACAAGCGAGAGACGAGGGACAGGACATGGCAAAGGGGAACGGCCGAGGGGGCGAGAGGGGAAGCGACTGAGCTGTAGGGGGCCCTCGGGTGAAAGGGACCAAGACAGAAAACACCCTTGACCTGTGCCGGCTTTACAAACCCGCTGCAAACCGTCAGCGCAAAGGCCGGCCGAAGTGCGGGAAAAACAAATGCGGACAGACCTCACATAAACGAGGCGCAAATCTGAACCAGACGGGGAGAAAAGTAGCGGCGCGTGTTGGGGGGTGAGGGGGATGTGTAGGGGAGTAGGATAGTGGACAAAGGGGGGCAAGAGGGAGGCAACTTGGAGTGGAGGGGGGAGTGGGGCGGAGATGAGCGGGGAGAAGGAGGGGGTGGCGAAGAGACGGAGAAGCAGGGGTAGACGAGAGGTGGGAGGGAAGGTGGAGGAGAAGGGGGGATGGGGTGATAAGACGGAGGCAACGAGGGACGCCGTGGCCTTGTGAGGAAAACTGCGGGGGGGGGACAAGGCTGAGCGGAAAGGACGCAACGCAAACTGCCCTGTGACAAAAGAAGATAAGGAATGAGATAGGGAAGGAGAGGTGTAACGGGCTTTTGCTCTGCCCCCAGGAGCGAAGGCCGGGGGAAGCTTACTGGCACCGAAAAGGGGGGAAAGGCAGGGCAACCCGAACGGAAAGAGTCCGGACGACCCCGGGAAGAAGGATGAAGGAAAGAGGGTAAGGGGAGGACGAGCCGACCCTTATCCAAGAAAATACCACTTACCCCTAGACCCCCTCAAAACTTAATATACCACCCGTTTCATCCGGTTAAGACTCATATTTGGTTGAAGCCTTAAGAGTCCGATGTCGTCCCTACAGGGTTTGGAACCCAACCTGAACCTTGTTAGCTCACTAACACATCACCAGCTAGGTGGCTTGGCTGTGCATGGTGGCACATATGTCTTGTTTCACTGCTTGACAATCCCGGTTAACCCGCGTCTAATCCTCGCAGTCTCGTAACGTTAGGCATTACTAAGCAGGGTCTTTGTCGAGTTGTTAAACTTGATCACCTCATGTACTAATATTCCCAACCTTCCTTATGATTTCCGTCCATAGATTTTCTAGGTAAGGTAATTCTTTAAGTAACTATACGATAAAAATTTGGTCGATACATATTTCCCTTAGGATTTTCCTATACCGGCCCGGCGTGACAGGTTCATTACACATAAAAACAAAACATCTACCGAATTGAAGTTTTTGGTACTGTCGATATTTTATTATCGTACACACATTGAAGCACTAAAACAATTATGATTTTGTAAGCTGTTTTGGAAAGATTCGAAAAATATATACTCCACGAACACTTGTACGAAATTCTATATATATTACATGATATAATAACATGTAAAAATTAAACATCACCAGAGAGGTTAGCAGATATCTGCCTGCAGAAGAACTCATAACAGCACAAATGTTAGCTGAGAGCAAGTAGGCCTCTACAGTATGTAAGGGAACTGGACAGGGCAGGACGAGGTATCCAAAATAACGATACGGATCCGGCGGAGACCAGGGCCGGAAGAGAAGGGGGCCCGAGGGGGGGCACATACGCTCAATTAGTCACAAACGTCATCAGGGGAAAACACCTAGGCAATCTCAGAGGGGCTAAGCGCAGGGACGCTCTATGACTAATCCTGGGATATGCCAGGCGATCAAGGGGGGGATCTAACCAGGAGCCATCAGGGGCTAGCAGCACAAGCCACTAGCACGAAGTGAGAATGACCACCATTAGGCAAGAGGGAGACGACGACGAACGTTGGAGCATAAGGCAGCAAGGTCACTTGCGAATTCCTCTAGCAACTAATTGGGCGGAGGAGAAGGAGCGACCACCAACAACCAGCAGACAGGGACGATTCCAACAACGGGAACCATAAAGAAGACGCTATGACCAACCTAGCCCGCCGACACCAACCGGAGCTCAAAGATGGACGACCCACACAGGGCAAGCGGAGGAAGGGGGGGGGGGGGGAACAAAAACACAGGCCCGAGACAGCGTAGAGGGGGAGACCAGGACTAAACGATTAGACACAAGGACGAGGTAAAACAAGGAAGGGGGGGTCAAAGGCAGGCACATGGAAGCGAAAACAAGAAAGGGGGCCATGCTCGGGTGGAGAGGAAGGGGAAGGAAAACGGGAAAACAGGAGAATAAGAGGGCTGGCGTAAGGTATAACTAGTCAAGGGGTGCCATAAGAAGAGTCACACCCAAGAAAGGCACTCCAAAAGAGCGGGAGATGATAGAGAAACTAATAAGTGGGGGACCAGGGGGCGGCCGGCGGCGGGAAAGGAGAAGCAGCGCAGTGGCGCCAACAAGCCGGTGCGAGCAAGCGGCTACGACAAGGCCGGGACGAGACAGCGTCGCAAAACAAAGGAGGCACAGCCCAAAACCCAATGAAGCACCAGGAAAAAGCGGTTAACAGTGAAGGAGAAGGAGTATGCATGGAGGCGAGTAACTTATAAGGTGCATAAGAAATATTGGGATCCCCGCCCCACTTACTTACTTCCCAGGCTAAAAGGGCCAATTATAGAGTGGGTGGCGCCGCTGTGAAGAATTGCCCCAAAACAAGAAGTATGTGAGCAAGAAAATGAACTTCGTTAAAATTGATGACATATTTATATCAAATTATGATTTTTCAATTAGGATGATATTTATTTTTTAATTATCATTGATTAGTGTTAATCCTACATTGCATTTAGACCCTTAATTAGTCTTGATATAAACTAGAAGTATGTGTGTATTTCATTATATCTTTTTGAAATACATTGAACTTAGCAGAAAAAACATGAATTATATAGTACTCTTCAAGTACACAAACATTTGCATCAGTATGGTTAAAACGATAATTATTGCTTATGCTTTGGTTATTTTAGGTGAAATTTTTGAGAAATTTTCCTCAGTCGTGCAATATAACAAGATCAAGAGCAATGAGTGTCAAATTAAGTCTAGTTAGTTTTTGAAAAAGGAATCAACCTATACCTTTTTGACTCCTTTTTCAAAAAACCTACATCACTCAAATCAATACTAACTACGCTTGCTTCCCTCTTAGCTTTCAATACTAAAGAAAAAATCTCAAAATCTTCACCCAAAAAAAGTAAAGCAGAAGCTACTGTTGATATCCCTTTGATAAGGCACAATGGGATAAGGGGTAAAAGATAGTCATCACCTATTATTAAGAAAACTAGGAAACCAATTAACAAATTAACTTAAAAGAAATGTGTACAAAATCAATAGACTCTAGGTAAAGGTCAAGATATACCGGAGAAAAGGAGTTAGGCATCCTTCAAAATCCATAGTTGTGGGTCCTCACTTAATTAATTCTTTTCAATTTGAGGGGGAGATAAAGTCAATATACAAGTAATATAAATGTGGAATATAGATAAATGATAAAATAAAAGATGTAATATAAGAAATTTTAGGATTTATAGAGAATAGTGTACCTTATTTTTTGAAGGGGATGTCGATTGCTCCAAAGTTCTGCTTTGAATCACTATAAATCAAAGATTGATTAAAAACTAAATATATATCTTCAGACAAAAAAAGTTTTCATTTTTATTTTTTTGGTTTGTATTTTTTGTTTATTTTGTATTTTTTACGTTGTTCTTTCTCTTTCCTTTTGTAAAAGAACGAACTAATAGGGAATAAAAGTTTCAATTTATTAATTGTTCCCTCTCTTCTTTTCCTAATAAGATATATTTAATTCTTATCTCTTATGAGAAAATTAATATCATGGGTCGGGTTGGGTCTGTCCACATGGGCGACCAAAGACCCTAAACTTACATCTCCCACATTGCACATGGTGGACAAAGCTACCAAGCTCAACATACTTCAACTAGAATTACACAACACCATTCATTCATAAAATAGTTTGTGCTACCTGTGAGCATCAAGATTTTAACTTTAAGGTTTAACAAACCCCACGGGAATCATCACATTGAGGATTTACTTGGCTTAATTGGGGAAATAGCTATTATTCACAGTACCTCCACACTCTCATTACTACGTCAGGAACTGACGTAGCTAATTCCTCATCCTCTTAAGGAAATGAACGCGATTTCAGATTTTTAATTGCCGCACATGATACTTACGCTCAAATTATCTAAGTATTGTTAGGTGCAAGGTGCGCTTTGGGAGATTTGCACATTCTCGGGGGACCCCCAAAACGGACCCCCCACCAGCAGGGGCGGCCACAATGCTCGGGAGAGCTAAGACTAGGCCTCGTAGCGGAGCGCCAGGACAGGCAGATGTAGAAGGACCAAAAAGACAACTGGTATTACGGCCGATGGGGGTGTAGAGAGAAGAATAGATATAGATACACCTTATAGAGATATAGGCCACAGAGAGCGATAGATAGACACACAAGAATAGAGAGCCACACATATATAACATAGAATAGACAGATAGAGGATAGGTGATATAGATATAGATATGTAATATATATATATATCTAATAGGAGATAGTCCTTAGTCTCATGTCATACCATATAAACGATCATAGCAATTTGGGATATCCCTACACCAATGTAAATAATCCACTTATAGGCTTATAAAAATCGTACTCAAATGAAAATAGAATGAACAAAAGATTCTTAAAAAAAAAGCAATCCATAAGCAAGATAGTGGCATCTCCCTCCGAAAGTGAGGACCTACCCACTTGGATGGTAGAGAATATCCAAGTCTACTTCAAGTCGTCTCTAATGATCCTTCAACGACCAGAACGTAAAATGTTTGGGGAAAAGGAAGAAAATGGGGTTAGTATGCCACTTATGTTAAGTATGAGATCACATGCACATATAAGATCAAAATGTGCTAAAAAGGACATTTAGTTAAACCATGCAATTTTAGCCTTAAAAGTCTAATGCAAAATCAAGTAAGTCATACCAAGTAACAAAACATACTTACTAATTCAAACAAGTAATAGGCATATCAACATACTTGAACCCCTAGACCACGAATAATCTCTATCATACAAGGAATAATTCTAACACAAGCATGAATAATATATCATAGCACATAAGCAAATTATTCATTAATCCTTCATTAAGTCAACAGGTGTCGAATGACACCCAAGTAAAGCCCCATACCACCCAGCAAGTACCCCAACCAAGAAACCATAACCAATGTTTCACTTAATAACATACCGAAATACATGTTCATAAGTGATAAGCATCATCTATAATACCAGTTTTTTATTGTAGATCATCATTTATAATCATATACATTATTACCCTATGCATACATAATATCAGCTTACTGAACCTGCCATCAAGGTGCCAACTTAGTGCAAAAGGCATAGTAGAGGTCACCCCTACTCTACCTCAGGCTATAAGTCCAACCTCTAAGTAACCTTGGTATTTATAATTCATTTCTTCATTTAGTTTAGGAAACACTTGTTCCTTGCTTTTTATTTTCTAAAAAAGAACATAATTGATGCTAGATACGCTCATAACACCAAGGCGAAGCAGACACATAGAGAAGGAGATAAGATCGAGAAGAAGGGAATCTTCCTGCAGTCATGCAATCTCTAAAATCAAGATAGTGGTGAACTTGCACTACCATGACTTAGAACTACTCGAGTGGTTTTGATTTGAACTTCTTATCTCAGAATTTAAAAACCTAGCTTCTACTCCCGCCACTTTCACACGACGAAATCTAAACCCCAGATGACCCCACCAACGGGGCCGTCGTTTTGACCTCCATATTTCACAGACACCTACATACAAACAATCATCTATATTTTCTCATCTAGGTATAATTTTAGAGGAAAATTTGCAACATTCTAATTTTCTTATTTTCATGATCAACATTTTGAAACTTACTCATAGGCGTTCACTAATCAACTATCTAATATAGAGATAATAATATGAAATGAAAACACACATATCCATTATTTGCGTTTAACTAGTATCTTTGTCTCAAAACATCACGAATACAAGGCTTATATAAAAGTGGGAAGAAACACTAGTGGAACATGAACACTAGCTAAATCCTCCATATAATCTAAATATAACAGTAGACAACCCGAAAGCATGAGGGCCTACCAAGTCTCGATTGAAAGCTCCACGTCCCGATAGCGCCGTCGTACTGTAAGATCTAAACGTCCACCTGTGGCCGCACCTAAAGTTGATATTTTTATGGAATTATACACCACTTTGTACTGGTATGGGTATATGCAAGCCACACCAAGGACATCCATGGAAGGATACCCTCTTTCCTAATAAACATTATTTATGGGAAAATCAAGTGGACTTTGATAAATTTTGATCTGGAACGTCATGCCATGAGTGGAACTGCATCATCAAAACTATTATTTGTTCAACAGCACATTACATTTTTCCACATATCCATCATGTTAGTTCATATCATTCTTGTCTCTTCCCATACAGACCCTTGGGAAAATCATGGACATGACGTAGTCATTCCCTAAATATATCGATCATAAGGGCTCCACATATGGTACCTCAAATAGGAATCCTTATTTAATGAAAACACATGAGTTTAATTTCATTCATTTATACGTACTTCCCTTCATTTAAATTGATGGCCAGTTAAACACCTACTCTACCTACGTGTAACACCTTAAGACTTATCAATCGTGCTTCATTGTGCATGTACGCAAGAATGACCTAAGTCATATTGAATCTAACTCCCTTTTGATTATCCGTATCCTACACCTTCTCGTATCATGTCAGTTTACTATACATGTACCTCATTTAGGCTTGCCTCATTCAATCATCTACATTGGGAATTCTTTCAACGTTGAACCGACATAGATCAGGGTGAGCATCAATGTAAATCCAGTGTTCATGAAACTCCACCCGTGAAAAAAGTAGGTAATTCACAGGGCAATAGTGGACCCAAAGCATGACTGAGCGTCATGGTGTATGATTACCCCTGCCAGATCCCTAGACTTGGGCAGTATAGGTTCGAAGACTAACAGCGATTATAAGGAACCCATACGCGGCAATGCCCGGACAGTCGCATGTCATTGAGAGTTATGTGAACCTCCACAATTCCAAAAGAGAATCACCGCCAAGAGCTAGTCTATCAATGCTCAATATAAAGTTTCCTTACATTCAAATCAGACCTCAGGAAGTTGACTTCTTAGTATGCGGACATCATAGCCGCAATGATATTTCTCATCTCATCGTAGTATTAAGTGTATAATCTCAATACTGTCAACTTTCATCATCAACATTTCATCACATCAAATTCAAGTCATCACATTAAAGTGTTCATAGAAACTTATTCTTTCCGCTTCAGTAACTTGACACTCTCATAGGTGAGTACGTGTTTGTATCATTTTACTTAGGCTCATTAGATGTCTCACCTTTTACATAGCCTCGATGCATGTTGTCACCCACATTCATTAACATTAGCACACTTGCTCTTCATACTTACTCACTTTTTTTTCATGATAACCCAGTTCCATCATATGCAATGCACTGGCCATTTGTGTGTTTCCCTCTTACTTAATCCTTCTAGGTTTCATTTTTCAGTTCATTGTTCCATCTTCTTTCATATGGCCAATGCCTTAGCTATTAGTGTATCTTACCTCGTTCTTTAACCTTTCTCAGGTTTCATCATTTCATTACATACCATCTGGTTCACTGTTTTTGAATCTGTATGATATACATACAATCCATGAGGCTTCATTTCATAGTTTATTAAGTGATTCACTTCCTTAATATTATTGTAGTAACAAGACCTATGCATCTTGTATGTATGGTGACCAAATCTATAGTTCGATCTAAGTGGCACATTATTTCTTGAAGACGATTTAACGCAAAGCTAGACTATGAAGCGATACGAATGTGTCGGGCACGGGAACCCGATGGGCATAGCGCTTGAACACAATTATCATTGTTCATTAACTCCATTTCGGGGAGGGGAGCCCATACACGTGCTTGGGGACCCAAGGGGTGGAGCCACTAAGGTCGTGCTAGGTGATGGGGCCCTGGGGGGCGCGCGCAGTGTGGGCCGGTAAGGGCAACGAAGGGAGATGGGGACCGAGCCCCCACAACGCCCTCGTAAGTCTGCTTAGTTATTTCCTCCGTGTACAATGTCGGCGAGGAGGGCGGGCGGTTAGCATGCCACAACCGCCTCCAGCTGGATGGGGCTGGAGGCTGCTCCGTAAAAGATGAGGGAAGCGGGGTGGGGGCGAAAGCCCACACCGCGCAGGTCAGTGGGGGCGGGACGGGTACCTGTTCCCGGCCAGCCAGACCAGGGGTCGAAGCCCCTCACGCACTGGCGGGGGTGTACGCTGCAGGGGCAGGATGGTGAACAGGGGGAGGGTCACCGGGGTCAGCATACTACATACCTCACGTGGGTAATGACTCATGGGTCAACACTGTGGGAACCCTCGTGTGGCGGACCACGAACAGTCATCACGAAATCTGGAAATTGTCGGGGTGAAGTGCTGCAGCACCATCCGGTCAAAGCAAGTTGACAACCTTGAGTTGCGTCGGGGAAGGACCCAGGGCAGGGAGAACAGAGGGGAGGAGGGGGGTCAGGGCTGCGGTCGACGACCACGAGAGGAGCCACCCTGCAAAGCAGCCACAGTGCACCGTAAATTTCGAACATACGACTAGGGAACATCAACATGTGTTACAGGCCATACTAAAGAACTATCATGACCATTTATTAAAGGTCCTAAACCACGAACAATAGCCACGGGAACCAGACATATACAACGCACATAGGTTTACATTTTTGAAGACAAGCCAACATTAAGTCTCATAATCAACACACAACAAGAAACCATAATCATCACGAAACACGTCATCCCTTGTTTTCTACTAGAAAAGATAACCAACCTATGATTCAATGGCAGCTAGTGAAAGGGACATACAACAGGGAACAATCCTGGTTTTCGGAATGAATATTCTAAACCTTAAGGGGTATCTTGGGAAATTTACCCAGAGAGAAGACAACCTATACATATTTAACGTTAAAACCTCGACTTGCTTCCCAAAGAACCCCTCCAAACACACGTCCAAATCCAAGAGCTTCTACACAAACTTGACGGAAAAAAACTCTGTTTGCCTAACGTGTTTGATTAGTTATTTGTTTATAATTTTCGTTGTGAGTTCTTCAAGTGCGAAGAAATTTGGTTTACCTAATTTTTTTGAAGTTATTTTGGAATTAAAACGTGACTTAGAGTGATAGAGACGTTAGAGAGATGAGCTTGGGAGAGAAGAGTTTTCTTAGGATTAGGAGTCTAGTTTAGGATTTAGTCAAATAAGGTTTTTATCTAATTATTAAAAATATGATTTCCTTTTATTTTTAATAATGTAATAAATAATAAATACAAATTAATTACATTAATTTACCAACTTAAATTAAAAACAATTTAATTCATTGCTTCCACCTAGGTTCGAACACGAGTAGAGCAAGACTTCACTTCAGAGCCATTTGTTTTTGGTGGTCCTCATCCCCAAAATGCCCCTGTCACCTTATTAATTAAATTCTTAATCATATATTTTAGGGTAATTACCTATACTAACCCTTAGCCCTTGAAAATGACTATTTTATCCCTAACTCTCTAACCTAAATTTCCTTTTTTTATGTCCGGTAAAGACTCCTTTTCGAGTTAATGCTTCGTATTCGAGAGCCCTACATGGTTGGACCCAACCTTTCCTCGCTCAACTAAATCCCCCAAGTTTTAGTTGCTTGCTGTAGCAAGGGTCGAGGTCTGGTTTCTAACGCGCATCAATCCGTGTGAACCCTGTCTAGGATCGTAGCCATTCTAGACACATACCATCCACTTGCATATCCATTTAGGTTTGTGACCAGCCCATTAATGTAGTCACTTCATAATAAGGAACATTGGTAAGCATCGCCCTCCTTATAAAATTTATATCTTAATCAACATCACAACCATAATCAAGACATTTCAATACAACATCATATCATCCTATCATCCTAAATAAGGCATACTATAAAGCAACATCATGACTTAATCACAATGAACCACAAGTTGAGGTAAGGAATAGAGATTAAAAGACTTACGAAGTCTCCTTCATAATTAATCATCAAGGTCTTACCATCAACCTTTTCTTCAACCCAATTTTGGTCATAACAGAATCATACACACCAATGATCAACGTATAACAAGCAAAATCACTACACCATAATTCATACTAATAAAAGCCTACGAAAGATACTAAGTCCATTCCATAACCTAGATTCACTTTCAATAACTAGTATAGAAGAGATACAAATCATCCTAATTTTGTTCATAATAGATAAAAACTATCTAATATTCAATTTAAACCAATAATCAAGTCAAAACGATGTATCAATCACAACCTAATTCACTCAATGATAAAATCTAGGGTTAAGGAGAAGGATCATGTTTTCCTTTTATTTAGATCAAACCATCTTAAATTAATCATAATCAAGTTAAATACATGTTAATATTTTCATTATATCATAAAGAAACTATAAACAACTCAGTCCATAACATCAAATTCATAATTGGATGAAACTCACTTGAAAACTCAACTTTTAGAAATACTTTGAAGGAGCCCTTTGAGGAAATAAGTCTCAAAGTTGAATTATATCCCATACCTTAATGTTTGATGAATATTTTATGGTAAAATCATCCCTTTATAGCCCCGAAAACCTCCCCCTAACTTATTTTCAATGGTGTCTTCCAATAGAGAGAAAAAAGAGAGAATAGAGAGATTTTATTTTGTAAGGTGTGTTTAGTCTAATGAGGGTTGATGTCTTTATATGGGGGTTCTTAACATATTAGACTCCCTTAAACCCCTAATTAACCACCTAACCTATTAACTACCATCTAAGTCAATGATTGGTACCCCCTCCATCCTGCACACTCATCGTTTTGGCAAGAGACTTGTGCAAGCGGGGGCTTCACCATTTTGGCTAAGTGTGGATTAAAAGTTGGCATCGACGCCCCGTCGATCCACACACGAGTCATCTTCTGCCTTTCAAAGTTGCACACTGCCTAGGTAGTGTTGCCTCCTACGTGCTAGGGTCCTTCTCAAAGACTCTTTGTTGGGTCCTTTGGGATTCGTACCCGGACTCTTCCACCTAATTTCATGAATTTTTGACTCCTAAAAGATAATAAAATAGGCTAAGGCACGCTTGTACGTCCTTGAACTAAATTTCCAAACGTCATGGATGTTCTTAGACATTTTGGTTTCTAAACTTCTTTAATGATTTATATTCAATATTATAGTCCTAAAAACAACGTCTAGACCTCAATACACCTATGTTAGGCTTTAAGACAAGTCTTGGATTTTCGAAATGTTACTTTATCCCCCCCTGGAACATTTATCCCCGGATGACACTAAAATTCTATTGAACGAAGGAATAGACTCAAGACTAGCAGCCCAACCAATCAACAATATCAAAACAACATAATTCATATCATTTCAACACGTCAATTCAAAACTCAATTACCTACACATAAATCTAAAACACAAATCTTCATGAGGAATTTCCCTCTCACTTAAATGATTTAGCACAACAGGAACTCAACAGACTTTGACAGAGTCAAGTAGCACAATGCAGGATTCCACAGGACACGAACTTGCACGACGACCTACCCGGCAACAGGCCCAACAAGCACAGAACGCAAACAAACCAAAGGAACAATGGTCAAGAGGGATCGCCAATGCACACGAGAACGGACTGTAAGTGCTTCTAAGGCCGGTGGGAGAAGACGGCCACCAAAAAGTCAAGAAACGGCAATGGCTGAGTCCAATGGTAGATTGGAAGGAGACTAAATCGAACGGAAGGATCAAAAAGAGGGAGGGACGGACTGCATGGTATCTGGGCCCCGGGGGGGCACCACGCACGGGGAGGGTCGCGAAAACTGGGAGCGGAAACCGCCTAGCGGCCATGGCCGCACTGCGGGACGTGAACTATAAGGGATTTGAAATCGGAACCTGCCAAATAGGGAGAGGGTTATCCTTGACATCAAGACCCGAAATAGGAAAGAATGGACTCAGGATGGATCACGGATAACACTTGCGCATATTGAATAATGGAAACCTTGCGGATTAACCCACCATTCACTAGGGAGTTTTCAATTCATGAGCACCTTACTACCAACCCTCTGTAAAATTTTCTAGGGACCAACCACAATAACGAGGACTTCAACTTCCCTTTTTTTGTGTTCCATCTAACCAACCTGTACCCTTCATAGGTAAAATTTTCAACTACACCTTATCACTACCCTCTCAACCTCAACTTCCTCCCTCCGCTGATTGGAATAAGTCCTTTTACCGACTATAGGTGGATTTTGCAACCGGTTCTTGTGTATATGAAACTTTTCGCCACAAAGTCTTAGAAAGCAAAAAAATCGCAGGATCAAGAGCGCAGCGCTTACCCACTTCAAACCACCCTTATAAGACCTACACCCACTACCACACAAGTATTCGTAGGGATCCATGAAGATGGATGAACGAAAGATATTTATAAGCAAACTCCACTAAAGTCCTTAACATATCCTCAAGGGTTTAAATAGTACGTTCCGCTTGATCTTAAGTTTGTAATACACCTCCAAAACCTTAAATATTTCCAAACCCTTGATGTCAAAACTACAAAGTAAGATATACTGTGAAATCAAAGAAAGAAATTATGCCATGATGATGAGCTTATCTCGTAGAAAAACTTCCATCAAGGACATACATAAAGAAAATTGATAGTTTTGTTGTACCTAGAAGTGGATTTTCTATGTTTTATGTTTCTTCATGAAGAAAACGAAGAAAAGTTGAATAAAATGATATATAAAATGTTCCACCGACCGAGGTCCCCATCTCACGTGCCTGCTTGTGAAGTCTTGCAAAAATGCAAATATCTCTTTATTCTTAAGTCGTATGAATGGAGGGTTTGGATGCTTAGAAACTAGACTCGTTGACCTTAGATTTGATGTATCGTGTTCCCCAAAACACTCTAAATATTTGGAGAAAACCTCCATGATATATGACCCATAATTAAGAGAAATCTTTAAAAAGGAACTGAAGATAATGTTCGTCAACTTTTATTTTACCACTTACCTAACCTAAAAACTCGAGATACAACTCTTGAAATATTAAATATAAAATACCACATAATTCTTAATTTATTATCCACCCTCCTTTTCTTTCCACAAAGTTACGAGTTAATTTAGATAATTTCAAAAGTGAGGTTGTTACATCCTCCCCCCCCCCTCCCCTAAGAAAAGTTGCACTAGAATTAAAATTCTGAGTCACGTGGATAAATCCTTAGGAGTTTCAAAAAATAAGGTACATTATCATCCATAAATGTGACTATCTAGAATTTGAAATGCAAAAATTTCTAACTTATGCATCTCACATGATGACATAAATAGCTAAGTACTATCTCGCAGCAGTACGAGGAAAAATACTCATAACAACAACCATAAAAATAATAAACAATGTAAAGTAATAAGGTAGGCATCTTACCTCGCTACACTAATATAAACCGATAGTCCATTACCCTAGGGTATGAAAGAAGTGAGGATATTTCAACCTCATTCCATCATCAGCTTTTCGGGTTACCTCTTTTGTATTCTTGTTTGTCGAAAATACTTTGATCAAATCCACCTCTTTGTTCCTCAATTTATGAACTTGCGATCTAGAGAAGGGTCTCGTACATACTTTTGTATCATCGATATATGAATACTTGGATGAACAAATCTAGGCCTGATGGTAATTATAACTCATAAGACAATTGTCCTACCCTACGAAGGATCCATTATATCCCACTGAATCTTGGACTAAGCTAGTATTTTTTGTCGAATCTCATAACACCCTTCATAGGGGAGACTTTTAAGAATACCTATTCATCGAATCAAAACGCTAACTCCCTTCGTTGCACATCTGAGTATGACCTTTTTTGGATTTGGGTTGTTAGAAACTTCTCCTAAATTATCTTAATAAAATCAATACTAATTACTTCCTCGTACCTAAAGCAATGTCTATCTATCGAACTAGCTAAATAAACTTTTGGTAATCAACCTTCACTTAATGGAAGTTCGGACACTATGCAAAAAACATAGCAACGTCATTTTCATCCAATGCCACCAATATACCTCCTTAATATCATGGTATATCTACGTCGAACTAGAGTGAATAGAATAATGGGAATTATGACTCTCTACAATAATCTTATGTCGAAGTCATGCATCATCTGCAACACATAATCGACTGCTCTATCTGAGGACTCCGGACTCCATCTCCTTCTCTATGAAATGCTAAAGAGTGTTCATTATGAGCCTTGGGTTTGAGCTGCTCTAAGATAGGATCCTCTTTTTTCCGTGCTTGTACTTCTACAACTAGATAAGATACTGTCGTGTCTTGAATATTTACCCCACTATCGTCTTTCTCTAACAATTTGACTCCTAAACTAGCTTACTAATGTAACTCTCGCTTCTCAACATCTACACAGGATAAACTACGCATAGATATTTAACTGAGGGCATACACTACCACATTCACCTTTCCTAAATGATATAAAATATCCACGTTGTACTTTTTCAGTAACCTAATACATTGACATTATCAAAGATTTAATTCCTTCTTTCTGAAGATATATTGAAGGCTTTTCCGATTTATGAAGCACTCAATTTGAACACTATTCAAATAGTATTACAAATCTTTACGCATGCATAATTGCACCCAACTCTAAATGGTGGGTCGAATAGTTAATGTCATTCTTCCTTAATTTTCATGTAGCATATGTGATAAACTTACCATGTTGCTTTAGAACACATCACGACCGAACACCAGAAGCATCATAGTACACTGAATGGAGTTTTAAACACTCTGGCTTTGCCAGAACTTGAATTGATCTCAACCTCGCGTACAACTCTAGGAATCTATGGTCACAAGCCTTAGTCCACTGGACCTAGATGCTTTCTGATTCATCTTCATTAATGGGGCTGAAGGTGAATAAAACCCCTCTACAAACCTTTTAAGACCTAGTTAACCCTCACAAACTACAAACCTGAGTAGGAGTCATGGTTTTGGGACAAGTATTTACGACCTCAATCTTGTGAGTATCAACTGCAATGTCGACATCTTATACAATATGTCCTAAGAAAGCTAGCGATTCCAACCCTAACAGAAATAGTGCATAAACTTATTAGAGAAATTGAAAGACTGCTAACATATTATTTTGATGCTCATATTTTGAATGTGAATATGATTATTATCGTGGCTAATGAGCACTATAAGAAACAACACTTATTGTGGCGATATTTAGTGGAGATTTTATTTTTTTCTACAGAAGCCAAATATTAAGTGACGACACTTGTGGTCGCTGCTGAACATTTATCTTTAGTGGCGACCTATTTTGGTCACAACTAATAGTTGTCACTAAACCAGAAATTATAACTCCCGCTGAATAAAAATTATGTCACCAAATATTTAGCAGCGTCTTATTAATGTCGCCTCTGAATATGATTTGTAGCGAGTAGTTTGCCACTATATATATTAATTTTAAAAAAACTATTAAAAATAAAACAAAACAGTAAAATGGGTTATTTTGATCAGCTTAAACTAAAATAAGAACTTTTCTCAACTGAAATGGGCTTTCTATGAAAAGGTATAAGGGGGGAGGAACAGAATCTCGTTCCAATTTGTGAAAAGGAAAAAAACTCAGATTTCTTTGCTCAATCTTGGAAAATAATAATTAAACATAAAGGCTTTGCCTCAAATATGTAAAACGGAAGGAAGACAACTCATGTCGTATTAATAAACTCCACTTTCCTGGTTTGTATTTTTGATTCCACATATAAATTCTCTAACCCAATTTAAATTATATAGGGATAGGGTTCTCTAAAGTCGAATGAGGAAAGGAAAAAGTTCAATTAAACCTTCTCTTTGTTTCAAGGCACGATTCATGCATGTCTGAGTATTTTCTTTCTTTTGGGTAATTTGTATATTATTTTCTCGATATTGAAAGTCATGTTTGAGCAATCTCTTTCTTTTGGGTAAGCTGGAAGTTTATTCTTGAAATTGTTATTGTGATTGTCTGATTAAAATAGATTTGGTTTAATGATTTAGTTTCAGTATTCTATTGGGTTTCTACAATGAAAGTTGAGTAAAGTTCTTCTATCCAAATAAGACGTAATCAGTGGAAGTTTCATGACCCAAATTCTGGAATCGCGTTAGGTGTCTTGACCTCTCAAAGGTCGCAGGCAAGCCGCTTCATAAGAATCAATTCAAAATAGAATATGAATATATCATAAATACGTTTGTCAAAAACGGCCTTATTACAAAAAGCTTTGAAATAAACTATGAAGGAAACGCTAGAGAAAATATCCACTAGCCTTGTCTATATTTAACACTAGACTAAGTTGTAGCATCCTAGAAGAAAGAGGACCTACCAAATGGTCTGGAGAAACGCTGAAGTCCAAACCGCCGAAAGTGTCGTCAATCTGTCCTCTGACCTGCACCTATAAAAAGCTAATAATGTGTATAGGTTACTACACCACGTGAAACTAAGTTAATGGTGCATCACATCATAGATCATGGTGAGGAAAGAACTTCCCTAAACAACTGTCATTTCTAAAAGTGTACGAACCAACGTTCCGTAAAATTGTAAGTAGTGTAAATATTGTTATGAATTGAATATTTGTAATGATTTTAAGCAACACAACTCGTTAAAATGTATGCTTACATACATTAATAATCATCACAAATTTAGAACAACTCGGGCAAAGATTTTGTGATTTGATCCTCTTGAACCCCAGACAGTCCTCTTTGTACACTTCGTTTAATATTTTTTGTCTTTTTCCATTCTTATGTTGTGTAGTTCAATGAGCTCCTTTAATCTAGGTTTCCTTACAGTGCAATGAGTCTTGTATCCTCATACTGACAAGAATCGAGTGAAGCAAATTCACAAGACCAAGGAGATTGATTTGGCTACCTCCACTTTAAGATTCTTCATTCTATTTGTCCTTTGGGTATATTATCTATATATTCTATATGCCAATGTTTAGTGCTATCCCGTCGTTAGTAATTCTAATCCCATGTCTCCATTATTGGCTACCTTACTTAAACATGTTCAAATATTTTCATTCTAATTGGGAATGAATGTAATTATACAGCCTAATCTTTAATTGGTTTATTCCCATTAATTGGTGTATTAAAACCCTAGGTATGTCACCCTTGAGGAATGTATTCTTATACTCCACTCTGTCACAAGCCTTAGTTTCTTTTTCAGTCTCTTTGTTTCTTGTTGTTGTGTTTTTCAACAATTCCTTTGGTCCTAATGTTTTACCACATACAATTTCAATGATTAATTATATGTCCCATACCCCAATGAATCGATGGAAGTAAATCAAGCACTAAGGAATGATTTTCCTACCTAAATGTGGTCCTCTTACCTCATATATTATTCACATTTCATAAGCCCCTCTATATTGGTCTGCATTATTTCATTACTTGTTATCTAAATGGAATGTATGAGGCTTTTAATTAACAGTGCTTTCTTCTTTCCCTTTATTGCCATCATATATAAGTCATAAAGCAAAATCTTATTTGGATGTGTTCCCATTACATTGCTTCATAACTATCTATCAGTGTTAGCTTCCCTTTCATTATCTTCTTTATTTCTTATCTTTATAGAGTTCACTCAACACTTATGGAAGCTTACTTTCGAAGATGAAGAATTTTAACTTACTCTTTTGATGACTTGCATCGTACTTTCATTGATCGAAAGGGAATGTTCTTACGTCTCATCCTTACTTAACATTGAGAGATGGTGAATTTTCCTTACATATAATCCTTAATTTCATTGATGACGTGAATTTTCCTCACATCTCATCCTTAGGTGATAATGATAGCGAGCGGGGTCACCCGTTCTAAAACGCCCTTTCATTCGTAAGTAATACTTCCCTTAACATCTTACTTAGGTGTGAGTAACGAACTTTCTCACTTTCTTTAACACCCCATTCTTGTCCTTACTTATTTATTTAGACCCCTTTATTATGTTTTATACTCACGTACTACTTCTTTTGTTTTAGTGTGCAGTAAAGCTTCATTTCATTGTTTTATGGACATGAGAACTTGAGTTTACATATGTTAATCGTTCATTATTTTTAAGTAGCCTTTTGGGATTTTGTCCCAATGACTGGCCTGCCCTTGGTTATGTAGTCATTGAATTACTTTACGAAGTGCTTATAATAGATTTGATAGACCCTACTACAGAAATTGCATATTGATTAGATTGGCATAAACATTGGGTTTAATACACAACTATTTTTATTGGCATGGCCCGATTTTGCATTCTTTCATTCTGGTTGGCTATGTATTTTAAATATATCATTAGCCAATCTTTTTTTAGTCATTTCCACATAAATAATAAGCAATTTACATTCATTAAATTACTTGGGTCCCATTTTCATATCTTTTGGCAATAATATTGGCATAAGATAATATGGGTAAAGCATTGGCTTATAAACTTCAAAACCTTCTTTATTAGCATGAGCCAAAGTTTCATTCAATCATACTCAATTTGGGATACATTATTCATTTAACTAACAAAAAATCATCAATAAGTCACATTGGCAGTAGGTATGCACAACAAACTGTAATCATCTTCACACTTAACATTTTTGGACACATTTTAACATAGTATCATTCTCTTAACCAATCTTGGTTCATGAATTAAGGTTAAAAATTTTAAGACATATTGGACAGAATCATATTAATATTTGATAAAATTAACACCTTCATAACATCATAATAATATCAATACAATATTCGAACAAGCATATCAACACATAAACAATTATGGGTGTAGCTAACACATCGTCGATTCAAGATTCACATTTTAAGCACTTAACTTTATACGATCAAACGACTCATAGTTAATCAACATTCAGACTAATAAACCTTAACACATAAGATATTCAGTGCCACTTACCAGCCAGCATGATCTCTATTTATTCAGTACGTAATCAAAAAGGACAGCTAGGACAAAGATTTTTGACTGAGAACACAAGGACACCCTTGTTTTTTAGACTTAGAATCGTTGTGAAAGACTTTTCCTTGGATAAGGAACTCCAGGGAGATAAACCCCATACCTGTATGTCGAACTTAATCTTACTGAGATACGACCAATTGCATGAAACCCTTGAAACTGCGCCTTAGAGAAATCAAGTAACTTTTCTGCCTTTTTTTTCTCTTTCTTTGTCGTTCGTGTGCTATCCTGTTTTTTTTTGCGTCGCCTTTTTTCTTTCGACAAATTTTTGAACTTGATTATAACCTTAGGAACTATAATTACTCATTTCACTTAGGTTTTTTAATAAGTTAATTAAATAACTTTAATTAACTAATTACTAAAAGCACCCCTCCTAGATTGACGAAAACTAGGAAACACAATACGTGGTCAATCTTCATTTTCCTAAGAATTTCGTTTTTCCCCTTTAAATTAATTGATTAAAATGGATAATTTAATAATTACGGTAACCTATATAATTACAAAAGTTGCCCGCTATAATAATTGGACTTAACCTTTACTTAGGAAGTTCTGTGAGTTGTACTAGTTAGTGTATAATTTCGGTTTGACCCCTTAATTTAATTAATTTAAATGGCTAATTTAATTAATTAATGACCAGTATAATTACTAAAGTATCCTTAGTTGTTTATAATAACCATAACTAATCCTTTGGACATACCTACTATTGGTTCTAGGTTTTCATATTCTTTCTTTGTCTCTACCAGAAATCTGAAATTGCTTGTGATTTTCGGTTTTGAACCGTTTAAAATAATTAATTAAGTTTCTACAATTAATTTAATAGTAACCGATGGGTAACTAACTAAGTATCCTTAATTGTTAGTAGCATCACCCCACCTGTTTGCACCATCCTAAGTTAGTGTACTAGATGTTGTTCTCCTTTAATTGGGTTACTAGGTTAGTGTCACCAATCAACCTCCCGGTTATTCTTTATGTTGTCGTCTGTGGAACTAATTTGTTATTTCGTTTGGTACTAGTTATTTATCTATTTATGGTCGTAGGTTAGAGTCGTAAGATATATTGGTTAGGAAGTAAGGGGGCCCACATATGTTGGATCCCTTGTGCAGGTTTTCCACCCTAACTACCCTAACCGAATTTGGTTTCGGGTGGTCCTCCTCATTTGGTGGCTCTTCACATGTCTGCTTGCCATGTGTTGGGTCGTACTTTACCGAACTAACGTTATTTATGGTTAATTTACTAAAAATTTTTGAATTTTAGCTTAGGGTCTTCGTTGCAGGTACATTTCCTAAACAAGCTCATTAAAACTTAGATTTATGGCTAACACCTTTTATGCCAATATTTTCTAATTGCCCAATGTTTTGCTTATTGGGTATTATATAGAAATTAGCTATTATCCATTACCCAATTCTATATACTATGCCAAATATTTCTCAATATATAGCATTGGAATGCCTGTGTATCCCCAATACGCATTAATAAAGACATATTGGGCTCTTCACTAGATATAAAATTTTCTGGAATGTTACATTATCCACCCTTAAGAACATTCGTCCTCTATTGACACTTTACAATACATCATTTAAACAAAGAGGGGTGACATTTCCGAAATTACTCTACATGCTTAAATGTTTTCTCTTTTGTGAATATCTGCTCACCAATTATGGATGATGCTAAATCCTTCAAGAATTTGCTATCTTTTCATATGGAGATTGGGGATTTCCTTCTCAGTCACACTTAACTTAATGCACATCACAAATCATGCAACAAAAAAAACATGCCTATTCTACAAAAAAAAAACATAAAATGCAACATAACTTCGTTTCAACTCACATAGTGCTATTATAAGACATACAATTAGGGATTGACCACACCGAATCCACTAAAGCACTTACACTCAGAGTTTCTTAAACATAAATCAGACTTAGGAAGAGTATATCTAACATCTTAGATAACATCTTGTTGGCCTTAAGATTTTAACCTAATGACTCCCAACTTAATTTCAAATGGACATGCCACTATGACATCTACTTCTCTACATACCCCTTCGGCCTTAACATTGTTCTCCTCATTGGAGTAACTAACTAGAACGGTTTTCATTCTACCCCGTTCCATAAGAAGGAATTTAGTACTTAATATGAACACCAATTGGTCAAATTCCTAGATAGCATGATAAACAGTAGAAGAAGGGAGAATTTCCTATCATCGCGCAGTCTCTAAGTCATGATTGTGGCGCAATTCACAACCATAAGCTAGAAATTATGTAACATGGTTGTGTTGAGATTTAGAGCCTAGTTAATTTGACCTCATGTTCATATACCAAGTTTGTCATGACCCAGATTCCTGAATCCAAATCGCAACCGCGTCATTGACCTGTCAAAGGTGCAAGTAAGCCTCTTCTTGCATTCATCGCATTCATATGGTTAATTTTAGTAGAAAATTTAAAACTTTTTATAAGTATGAAGTTTACATAGACTTCATATAGTTAATACATAATTGTATCATATACTAATCTCAACGTACATGAAACAACAGGGAAAACATCCACTAGCTATGTCTATATCTAACGCTAGACTAGAGTTGTGTCGGCAATCCTCGAAATCAGAGTACCTACAAATGTATTGAGAAAACGCTAATTGCAAACGCCGAAAGAGTCTCGTCCATACGTCCTCTAACCTGCACCTATAAAAAGAGCGTCATTGTATAGGGTTAGTACAACCACTTGGACTAAGTATGGGGTGTCGGCACAACATAACACAGTAAGGCTACGCATGTATGAAGGAAAGCTCTTCCTAAACAACACGTCAATTCTGGAAAGTGCAGTCACCAGACTTTCTTAAATCATTAGTTGTGAATTGTGGTATAAATATGATGTATTTTAATGCACTCAAAGCACACAACTTATTTTTTGTATGAGTACAAGATATTTATGTTATAAACAAAATATAAAACAACTCGAGTGAAGATTTGTGATTTAGATCCTCTTGAACCCGAGAGGTCCTGTTTGTACACTTAGTTTATTTTTCAGTCTTTCTCTTATTGTTGTTGTATATTTCAATGATCTCCTTTATTTTTTTGTTTCACTTACAAGTGTAATGATTCATTGTAGTACCATACCTACAATGAATCGGGTAAGAAATTCACAACACGAAGGAGATGAATTGGCTACTCTACTTTAGATTCTTCATTCTTATTTCCTTTAAGTTATGATGGGTAATATATATGTGCCAATCGGTATTGGCTTATGCCCATTTTTAGTTATTTCAATATCCATGCTCCTGTGTAGGAGTGGCTACCTTACTTAACATTCACTAATATTTCATTACTTAAGAATATATGATTTTATAAGCCAATCTTTAATTTGTGTTGATGCCCATTAATTTGTGGTCAACCTTTTAATATCCTGTGAGGACTCATATGTCATAACGTCCAGACATGGCACACGCAGGCCTACTTATTTTTCAAGTCTCTTGCTTTTGTTGTTCTATAGTGTTTCAATAATTCCATTGGTTCGAGTGTTTTACTTAAAATTGCAATGATCCATTGTAGTCTTCATACCCACAATGAATCGATCTAAATAATTAGGGCAACATCCCACTAGCTATTCTATATCTAACGCTAGACTAAGTTGTAGCAGTCCTAAAAATCAAGAGACCTACCAATGTCTGGAGGAAAGGCTGAATCCAACCACCGCAAGTTTTTCATGAATATGATGTCCTTATAACCTGCCCCCTATAAAATAGTGAAATTGTATAGGGTTAGTAACAAAGACCAATTTTCTAGTAAGGGTGTATGCCACCTACACATACTCATTATAACCTCAACTAATCCTTTGGACCATCCTAGGTTAGGCTAACTAGTTGTCTTTTCTTGTCGTTAAACGAATCTGAAAATTGCTTTGTGATTAATTTTATCCCACCGATTTTAAATTAGTTAATTAAGGTGTTTCTCTAATTGATTAATTAAGTAAACTAGGTAACTACTAACGTATCCCTAAGCTCGTTAGAACCATGAAACCAACCTTTTCGACTATCCTAGGTCAAGGCACTGTTGTCTCCTTAAACTAGTTTACTAGTTAGTTTTTGACCGGTTAAGTTTTAGTTTGATTGGTGAAAAATTAGTTTAATATTTTCATTTCTGTCCTAGGTTTAGTGTTAGGCTAGTTAGGGTTAGTAGGGTCTAGAGTCTATAATTGTTAGCAGGTTAGGTACCCCACGTGGATTCTCCCTTGAGCACGTTTCCCCCCTAACTACCCAACCGAATTCGGTTAGTGGGTGGGTCGCGGCCCTACTTTTCCGCTTGCTTTCACATGTCCTGCACAATGCTTGCAAACATGTTTTGGTCTTTACGTCCCGTAGTAACTAATTTTATGGTTCTTCTTGAATGTTAATTATAGTCCCCAACGACCCTCACCAAGATCCTTGGCACTGCTCAATCTATGATCATATTAAAGTGTTATATACTTAGGGTACTAGGCTTGGAACTGTATGTATAGTACCCAAAAAAAGTAATGTGTGTGTGCAACTTTGACTGTTGAAGATTTTTTTAAGCTTAGGGTCTTCATTGCGGTACATTTCCTAAACACGCTGATAATACATAGATATATGGCTACACTCTTAGAGCCTATTTTCTCTAATATCCAATATTTTGCTTATTGGATATTATAATAGAACTTGGCTTACCATTACCCCCTTGCCAATTCTCTATAGCTGTCCATATTTTCTGTTCTTTTCATTATTGGGAATTTGAATACCTAATTTATCACCAATACGCATTCTTAAAGACCTATTGAGCTCTTCAATAGATAATAAAATTTTCCAAAATGTTATAAGAAGCATAAAGTCTTGTGTGTTTTTGTTTGAAATTTAAAACTATGGTACATTAAAACTTTGAGATGGTAAAAGTGTTTCATTCCTATGTACATACAGTAAAAGGTCAATGGCCTCTCACAAAGGTTTTGGATTAATGGAACAATTGAAAAGAACGAAAATGTTATGCTATGTGACCCTGAAGCGTACTGTTGTGTAGTCTTTGGCCATTAGAATGGAAACTATAATTCACGTTAATTATTGCAAGTTTGATGTAAAACAGGAAGGAGATAACAGTGCGTTATAGAACAAGAAACTTCTTTTATAGTCATTTTTCTCTTTAATTTAATTTGTTGACTTCCCAAATAGCTATATTCCAGCAGTCCATTGGAATTCTTTCATTTTTTATTTCAATACTCTTGTCGAGAATCTCTTAAATGTTTAATTGTCTTACTCTGGGTTTCTAAATTGCAGACTTCTTATACTCCTTTTTATAAAAAAAAGGGACCGTCTTGTGATTGAATAGTAGTAGCCATCTGAGAAACAACTCATTCACTTGAACATTTTGAAACCTATTCTTTCTGTGTGTATTAACTAACTCTGATTCGTTACAAGATGCTTATGACCTCTAATAAAACTTGATTTAGATTGTTTGTTTATGAATTGTGAATTATGTTTAAAATACGTAATGATATGTTCAACAGTAAAAATGTGGCCTCATCTAGCTTGCGTTTTGTCCCTATATGTAAATATCTCATTTTGATTGGTGATTTATGTATGTGTTTTATGTTATAGTTTCATTGAGTTTAGATATTCTAACAATTACAGTGTGGTGACATTTGGTAGTTTGTTGGACAAGGGAATTAATAGTTTTGGTAATAATGCTACGAACCCCTATAACATTAAAACTTCTGGCAACATTCCAATGTATCTAGTATGAGTACCATTAATCTTACGATTAGTATATTTGTAGCCACCTTATTGTATTTATGATTATATATATACTATTAATCCTACTATGTCCATTGTTTATCATTTTAAAATATTAAATTCAATGAATTTTTTTTCTGTTGAAAATCGGAATGGATAAAGTTGGTGTGTAATATTGAATAGAGTAGACCGCAAGATACAGGGATGGAGTTGAGTTGGTTGAAGATATCTTACGCGGCGTTCAGGAACCATTCTTGAAGTTTAATGAATTATAAAAGAAGTAGGAAATGGTTCCTTGTTGGCATCAGTCAATCAGGAGTGAGACATGATTCAATGTCTTTTGTAAAGGGTGTATGAACACGTATTCAAGATAAAATTGACGTAAGAGTGTGACCTATTTGAAAGGGTCTTTTTGGGATTCTTATATGTGGGACTTGCATGGAGCAGTATTAGTTAGAGTTAGAAACTCCTAGTCTAGTGCCGCATGTTAGTGGCTGAGGTAGAGATGAATGACATTGAGAGGATAAATTATTGAAATGATTCCTGAAGCTTGTGAATATATTGGGGAATAATTTAATATTCTTCGAGGAAATGAAGAACCAATATTCACTGCAACAAATTTTCTAAATGTCAAGAAGATGCCAGATAGAACTTTATCCTGTTGGCACAAAGGTCTCAAGGTTATCTTTTTGTTATTAGTTATTTCATTTTTGAGTGCTCGACCATTGGAGCAAACCATTGATGGATAAGTTATTAGCTTCTTTAAAAGTTTCTTCCAGAGGGGTCATTAGTGACTAGTTCTTTTTGAAGATAGAAATCTCGTGACCTAGGCTTGGTTTATACAAAAATAGAGGCTGTCCCAGAATGATTGTAATTTACTATATCGGCACGATTATGTCAATGCCCAATCATGTCCCAATGTGGATGATCTAATTGAAATCACTAGAAAACCAAGGCAAAAAGTACGTCATAAAGTATTACGCGAATTTTGGCAAGTAAGCCAATGCTTCAAATATTATTCTGGAAAAAAGACATCACATCAGATGAGGGTACTGTCCACAAAGGAGCAAAAAGAATTGATGACAGTGTATTGCTTCATCCATCTGACAATCAATAGAATGGAAATATTTTTTGAATAATTGTGTTATCTCTGTTTTCCTCTGATTTCAAGAAAATGCGTTCCAAGTTAGTTTTAGCAATGTGGGTGCCACTACACTTGTGAAAATTGAGTTCATTCATATTTTTGGCCTGTCCGTTCTACTAGTTAACATATAATTTTCCGCGCCAGGGATTGCATGAAAGATTCATATTTCATGATGCCACTTCTTATTCGAGGTCTTAAATCTCCAGGCAATGATATTGATGTAAACTTAGAAACAATGATTGAAGAGTTGAAAGAATTATTGGACGAGGTGAATACTTATGATGCACACACAAAATCTAATTTTATTATGCGTGTGGATCTAATGTGTAAGATTAATGACTTTCCCACGTATGGAAACCTTTCAGGATGGTCAACCAAAGGGCAAGCCGTGCAAATGCCCTTGTTGCTCGAGTAACTAAACACAATCAATTTCCTTGCGCAATAAGTTGTGTCATAGGTCCATCGTCTCTCATCCTCCTATCTAGCCATCCATGGCGTAAAAATAGGGTATGTTCTTTGATGGAAACGTTTAAAATGGGTGTTGCACACTACCCTTTTAAGAGACATGATGAAAGCATACTTTAAGGCAGATACAATAGTTAGGCAATTTGAGTTTTTGTGTAAGAAAAAAAGCGAAAGAGTAATGTTTCTAACAATGCTTATAATTGGTGAAGGAAAAGTATCTTTTTTCAAATGCCTTATAGGAAGAGTCTTAATTTAAGACATAACCTTGATATATCATGCAGATAGAAAGAAATGTCTCCGACAATATTTATATCGACTGTGATGAGTATAATTGAAAAGACAAAGGACACATTGAAAAGTCTATATGACTTGGTGGACCTTGGAATTAGGCAAGGATTGCATCCAATTGAGGATGGGGATAATATTTTAGTGTTGACTGCTTGTTATGCATTGTCTTCTCAAGAGAAGCTGAAGTTATGTGAAATCTTAGCTAATTTAAAGGTTCCAGATGCCAAGGGAAAACCTATATATATTATTAATAATATGATTATAAAATATGACATTTTAAATACCTTGGAATTCAAATTAAAAATTATATGTTACCGCTCAATAGGGTACATATCTCGATATTGAATAAGTCCACCAATTCTTGCCTCTCTTGCCAAGTGTATTGGCAAATGAATCATGACATCAACAAATGCCGGTGGAAAAAACATTTGAAGTTTGCACAATATTATAGGAATTTAAGCATCAAGGATATCAAAGAGATTAAATTGTCAGACCCTTAGAGTATAAATTCATGAAAAAATTTCCGAAGTTTAAAATTGGTTCACACACTTTCTTTGGCAACAAAGCACGTAAGGGAAAACATTACATTTGGCTCAATATATCTAAAAAATATCTCAACCAAGTTCAATAGACCAACAAGAAACGGTTATGGATTTGAATAAAATGGTGAGATGTCAATCTTTAAAACAAGTGGGCAAACAATAGGGGCTTCAGATGGAATCCAAAAAACTACCTCATGCTGACAAGCCAAGCATGTATATATTCTGAAAGCGCGTGAAGAGGTGGGTTCCCATTCTGAGTAATCCTTTTTTTAATTAAATATAATTTCATAATGATTAGAATTTGATTATCTTAAGTAACACAAAACATATGGGATACATGAGAGAAATGGAAATAAAGGTGCAAACAGCACGCGCCTCAAGGATGACATAATGACAATTTTAATGATTGGTTTCGTGCACGTAACAGTTGTTTACTTCAAAACGCTTACTATTAGGTGTTGAAGATCTCATTATATGAACGAGTTTATTATTTTTGTAGATATTTGTACGTAACTAGGGCTGCACAACGGACGCGCAACTGATCGACTCTACGCTTAGTTGTCAGTCCTGAACCATTGGTGTCAAGTCAAGATTGATAATTATGGTTATGGATTTAGGTTCGAAGCAAAAGATCCTGTGAGAAAACGTATAACAATGGATTTCTTTGTGAAGGAGATGAATTTCACTCTAATAAGGATTATTATGGGGTGTGATTGTGGAGGACATAGATTAGTTTATAATTTGGGAAACCAAAAAAAGTTTATGGTCTATTAGTGTCATTGGGTGGTATGTTTGCTCGTCAGGAAGGATCTTGAATATTTAACCAACTATGGTTGGGTACAAGGGGGGTCATATTGTGCTTTGAATACATTGAGCCATGTTGATTTGGCATCTTAGTGTTTTGAACAAGTCTTCTAGCTTGAATGAAACGATTGATTAAAATTGAACGTGTGGTGTGTAAAAAACATGGATCCCTCTAGACCTTTTTGTATATGCCTTTCAGTGTTGGAATGCCACGAAGAATGGAATAAATGAAGAATTTATCAACAAGAGGAAGGTTGGGGAATGTAGGATTTTTTCATCCAAACAATTCACGAAACTACGCGTGAGGTGTCTTTACGTAGAGAGATAATTAGACCCAGGAAATTTTTTTGCGTACTAAGATCAAAGAAAATGAGGAAGGATGAGTGGTGAGAAATGAACATCGACATTTTTATGGAGGCAATTATGAAGAAAGTGAAGAAGAGTCAGACATGAGAAAGTAATTGAGATGGAGGAGGAAACTGATCCAATCCTTATGAAGATTGAGAACAAAGCGTTTTATATAGATGGCTACCTGGGGTTGTTTTTTGACTTTTTTTGTATTTGTTCTTTTAGGACGAGAGGTATTAGAATATATGTATAATTCTTTGGTCTTTAGCTTTATAATATAGATCATTTTTTAACGTATAACTCAGTGAGGTATAGGGTGGGGGTTGACAGGGTACGGTTGATAGGACATATGTCTTAATCGATCTTTAATTGTTTTTTTCATAAAACACAAAACTTTCAATTGTTTGTTTTAGATTTTGTGCAGAAGGGAATGAAGAGGGGAAAGGGAGGAGAGTAAAGATTGGGAAGAGCAGCGCGTTTTAAAAGGTGGCCTGGAAATTGGTGTTCAACGACCCAGAAACGGGTCGTGAATGGCCCACCCACACTTCCCCAACCGGAGAGGAAAATCCTTAGGTGGGACGAAAACCAACACCATCGAAACCCCAACATATACCAATACGAAAACGTAACTCAACTATAAGGGATAAGTTATAATAATGCCGGAGCTTCCGGCGTCGCAGATACTCGCAAACCAATAATAAATACAATAAGTTCGTACAAAATGTTGTTTTATACTTATCAGTGCCCCAAAATCATCTGTATAGTTAACACATCAAGCAGACTAAAATCAATCGTCCAAAAAACGAAAGTCTAAGAATACGAAAAATACACTCAAATAAAAACAATCGACATAAAAATGGGATCATGGTCCGAAAGTATAAAGGGACATCATGGGTGCGACTGACGCGAGCGTGACCGAGAGAATCCACGCAGTAAAATTGAATGGACAGCTCACCTGTACTTGAGATGCGGGAGGCTGTCTAAGCTGAGGGAAAATCAGAAAGTCATAGACACTCGTTGCATGTCCATAAGGAAACCAAGAGAAAACAAGTAGGACGCAGTACGAGGCAACCCTGCTACGGAGTAAGTATCATCGGTCAACCCACAAATAGTAACTAATAACAAAGAATAATGTATACCTCAACTAAGCAACGTAACTGTATCAGCAACAAACAACATGAACAAGTGTCATACATAAATTAGCAACGTATTAATTCACGGTAATAAAGACACACCTGAGACTCATGCCTCCAAACCAAACAGTGTGGGAGTTGATTGAGGGATCGGCATTGTTTAAGGGAATAGTGGTGAGAATATCCCCACACTTCCATATAATTCGAATGCATATGGGTGTGAAAACCTTTACACAAAGGGAAATACAAGTAGGTGGCAGGAGAGGCAATAGAAACGCTCCAGACCCAAAAATACGTTTTCGGAACGTGAACTAGGGGACAGGGGGAAGAGGGACCGATCCAAGAAATAAACGCAAAGAGAAAGGAGAAGATTGTGTGATCAAAGTGAAACGTGACACCCGATCCAAGAATACCGTCGAACATACCCTAACGCCGGCCCAAGAATACCGTTTTGGAACTGACCTCCAATCCAAGAATCCAAGAGGGGTCGGAACGCTGGAACCTGCCGATCCAATTTATACTGCATTAATTTAATCCCTTATTAACACCTCCACCACCGCTTACAAATCCATGTTAATAGTTATTTTCATCAAGCCTTATTTATTCAAGAGGCATCACTTCGATAGATAGAAGTAGAGAATATAAATTCTACGGTGTCTCATGAATTTCATACCAATCACAAACCACAGCAGACCACAATCACACATCACCCAGTCACGTACATAGAGAACTTCGTAATATGCTATTCAAGGCATATCAATCACGATTTAAGAGTTTAGTAGCCATTAGCATAAACCTAACCTACCTCCTAACCGAAAATCGAAGTCCAGCACTCCTTCTCCAATGCACATATTCCTTTCCTTATTGTGCCTCTGACCCTTCCCAATCTATCAAATATAATAAGATAATATAGATATATATATAAGGGGTAAGTTCACAAGGCCCATAGAAATACTACTCTGATTATCTGACTCTAGCCTAATGACCCATCAATTCCCGAATTGCTCTAATCTCTCCCTAGTGTACTAAGGTTTAAAACCGAATGTTAAGTCTTAATTCCTCCATTGCAGCATAACTTTAGTGGAGATTTAATTAACTCTCGATACACCATATTTAATTACCTAACTCAATATCCATTTAAAACTTGGCTCATACCAAGATAACTATGTGAAAGACGTTGTGGTGAATTTTTAAGTTACGGCTATTTTCCAGTAACCTCTACCAGGGAAGAGACAACAACAATATTACATAATTTTATAACACCCATATCAAAAATCCCATTGTATCATAGAAATAGTGCGGAAAGTTTATTACCCCCACCTACTCTCTTATTGGGTTATAGCTATTTGGCCTCAATTTTATAATCAATATTACATGATTAAAACTTTCCTACTGTTAATTGTTTGTTATTCTTCATGACCATTATTCCTCAGTACATGCAATTCACACAAGGCTTTGACCATTAAATATAACAACTGAATGGCAAAGAACTTATAATACGTACCATAGTACGAAATTTATTTAAAATTAGGTAAACATATGACTTTAACAATTTAAGTGCGCTCAATGAACTAATTAAATTTTCTATATATAACTTTCCTTGTCCACTCATCCACCACACCTTTAAGCCAATTCTCAAACATTACAGTAAGACCCATATTTCAAAGTACCTTGGATGCCCTCTTCACACAACACAAATACTATTTATATATCATATATATAACACACCTTTTCCTTCCAATCAAGAACATCAAATAGTATAGAATCCTCACAAGCAATTTTTGTAACAACCATACGACTGCCCACTAATTTTTTCTAAGCGTTATTTTGGAAATATCCCTCTTTTTTTAAATTCAATATTCTACTAAAAATATTAACATATCATGGCTAATACATTACAAATCCAACTCTAATTTTTGATTAACTGACTGGAACAACCTCTTCGTTGAACAAAACTGCTGCTGCAGATATGGATTCTCCTATCGCTAAAACACCCTTGTTTTCAGCTTCTACAGAATATTTCCTCCTAATATTATATAACTAATTATAAGAAGTGGGTTAAAGTGACCCATTATTAAAGTATAATATTTTTCTTAACCATTAAAACTAAATCATTCAGTAAAACACCCCACTAATTTCATAATTTCTAATTATGAATAGTCCAAAACACCACTTAAATCTATCTAACGTATTTTCTAAACATAAAATTTCTAGTGCCCAACCACTACACGGATTGGTTACAATGATACCAATTTATACTATTACCCATCTTCGCCTCGATTATCAAAAAAAAAACAGGCGTGGCGAGACAGATTACCTGAATTCTTCTATCTTTAAAAAGTGTGGATTCTTTTTTGCATATCAACCTCCTCTTCCAAGTGGACTCGTCAACTGGACGATTCGTCCACTGAACCTTGAAAGATGCAAATCTCCTTTGATCTCACCTTGCGACCTCCCTATCTAGAATAGCAACAGCGCCTCGCCTCAAAGACAGATTCTCATCAAGAAGAACTGAATCCCCCAACGAAATCAATGTGGTTTCCATCACCAATGGTGATTTTTCCAACATAACACATGAAATACCGGGTGCACTCCTGACAGTCCTGGATAGCAGGTTAATTCATAGGCCACCTCCCCCACGGCCTTAAGTACACTTCAAAATGGGGTCCAATATAACAACCCTCGGGGACTGAGCTTACCATCTTCTTACTACACCGCATCACAGGTCACAAGATCACACCCTTCATGGTGAAACTTTCCAGCAGAATGTTTCCATCACCATAAAATCCAAGTCTCTAAACCTTTCGATCATGCATATTCCCTCTTCACCTACCTCTTAGCTGCTAAAACTTTCTTGAATAAAATTTCCTTTCTCTAATGATTATTCCAAAATATGCCGCATTGTCTAATCGCACCGGGATCAAAACTAGAGATCTACACCTCCCCCTCCTAGAATGTCCTCTAATATAATTGCACAGCATAACTTGGTTAAATCAACGCTCATTCATTGAAGTCAACACTCTTAAGTAATAACAAAACGTAATAACTACATCGACTCATCTCCTTACCCCAAAACCATCCATTGTATCAACGTATGCTTTTTTCAAATACATGTTCAAACTAATGGCTTATCTCTTTCTATTTAAGCATTTTTCTTACAGATACGGTCCCAAATAAGCCTATAGCCCTAATTCAAAATGTGTGTAGACATTTTTATTGAGCCAAAACTAGTAAATCACACCCAAAGTCAACTCTAACAAAAACCACTTTCCCATACCATGCTTAAGGTAGGGGGGGCCATTGTAATCCTTAGATATATCATGTCCAACACTTAGTAAAACTTCTTTGTCACTCTACACTATCTGTATACTAATAAAGCTCATAAAACCTCTATTACATCACATGTCCCTGTACACACCACCTTAACATTCTATGAAGTCCAATCAATAGAGTAGTATTCACCCCACTTTATTCTGTAATAACATAGTAGATTTTATCGTCACCTTTTAACATCATTCTTAGTCTTCTCTCCTAACTTGAGCAAGCTAACCCATGGTAAAATCCTAAAATTTTTCATACCTCATTATTTGTCTCACCTAACCAAAACTCATTTTTTTTTAGAAGTTCGATGATAAACTACTATAAGTCTTGTACGGAACGAGTTCACAATCACTTCACAATTATATCTATAACTCTAGGCAAAAATTAAAACCACTCCCTCAACTACAACCCCAGGATTTATACGAAGGGCTTATCGTCATTTCCTTGCCTCTCTCAAAGTTCTGTCATGGCTGCAAATTCTAATATCATCGCCCTCAATATACAAAAAAAAACAACAAACTCTTGTTTACGACTTCTTACCGATCTCATGTTTTCCGTATAATCCAGACATTTTTACTTCACGACACTCTAACAAAACTCTGGGGTAAACCCTTCCTTAGATCCTTTAAAATCAAAGTAACAACTTGATGGTCCAAAGCATGCAATCTTTCACCGGCTCCAATAACGATGCAATCAATCGTCTCATCTTACTAATTCAATACCTTGACAAAATAACACCAAAATTCAAGACTTATAACAAAACAAAAAAAAATTGAATTAACGATCCAATGTGTACCACATCCTTATTATCTACATTTGCTTATACTTTTTGAAGATTTTTACGAATCCCTTATCTTAATTAACATTGATTTGCCTCTCCACCAACCATACCAATGCTTCACTGAAAATCCAACCCACTCATTTCTAAATTCAACGTACAACAAACCTATCATCTCACTCAAGTTGAACCTGTACCGCCTCTCTAAGTGTCTTTTCCAATAAGCTTTTTACCCAAGCTGATAAACCTGTTATGAGATTACCTAACCAATAACCAAAACAAAATAGATGAAATCACGCATTTTGAACCCGCAATGCTTCAATCCCTATCGACGATACATTTCGTAGGTCTTACAATCCGGAGAAGCGATATTCGCTCTCTAACTTTTTCTTTTCTTAAAGCTACACATTCCGCACTCAAGTTTTATCCTTATTTAGTTTGATTCCAGCCCTTTAAAATTATATTCGAGGTGCCCTAAATCGTCCCTAAATTTTATCCATACACGCGCCCATTACTCACTAATAGTAGAACTCATCAACCTTAATACCACTCTAAGTTGTTTCGCACGCAAATACAAAAACATTTATTTGACCAATAATTGTATTCTATAATTGGCAATCTCCGTCACCATTCATCAACTTACCTCCATAGTGCACCATCACGTATTTGTACGAAACCTTTCATCCCACCAAGCTCAATAGTTTATTTTTATTTTTTTTCCTCCTCGACATGACACCCATTTAAACCAGATATAGTAAGTCAAATGAAGGGACTAAAACAATTTTAATATGCACTTTCTTACTAAAATCTTCATGTTACACAACTTCACCCAAGTATACCCCTAGGAATTTACTTTCCCTCTAGTCCTGTCATGCAAGTATCATCTAACCTTTTGTGAAGCTTAAGATAAACCACCCGATCCTCACTCAAAACCCTAATAGATACTTTCATATATAATTGTGGCTAAATATTTGACCAAAGATCCCACCACTAAAGTTTCTTTAAATAATCTCAACCACTACAATTTCCTTTCAAATAATGCTCAATTCTAGTTCGTGTAGTAATAACTAGTTGTGTTCTCAAATGTATAATGCAACACTAATTCTTTTATCCTGACCCATGCGTCGTACAACTTGTAACCTCCTTTAGTAATTGTATTCATACCCTGACATCGACGTACCTGTTTCTCCATCATAACTCTAAGTACTACGCCAACACACAAAACACCACCGTTCAAGTCCATTAGATACCTTACTCAAACACATCAGACCTGTCATAATATCGTACCGCATAGCCACATATTTATAACCCATTGAATAATTGCAAAACATTATCGTAATGATGTTCCTTCTCTCCTGACCAACAATTTGTTTACTTCTTAGATCAATTCACTAACAAAATACAACACTTCTAACTCCTAACAAGTAAGCATCGATACTTTCTCGACATATACCCTCACTCTATGAGTCATAGTAGTGTCTTTATTAACCGATCACTCGACTATGAGACTGAACCACCACAGTTTGCGATCAAGAACAATATATCTATTATAAGGACATATTTTTTTTTTCTTCTTTTGTTTTTGCGATTTATCAACTTCAATACTCTAGTAGTACCCATATTTGAATAGGTAGAATTCAAATACAATTTTGTAATCACCTAGATATCCAAATTGGATATGAAATAATTAGCACGAAAGAAAGAAAGAAATTAGCTTTCCTAACATCCCTATAGCTTCTCACAGAGAAATAAAGGTCTCTCCCCATTACCAACCGTCCGCAAGACACTACTTGACTGTCCCTTGTGTGAAGGAGATCAACGAACCTAATGCTCTGATACCAAATTTGTCAACCCGCAAAACGGGTCCTGAATGAGGAACCCACACTTACCTCCTTAGGTTGGGCGAAAAACCAAACAGCATCTAAACCCCAACATATACCAATAGTTCAACAATACAATAATATAAATAAGCGGAAGCGCCAAAAATACTATCAACCTAATTAAATAGTTTCTACAAGTTTTTAATACTTATCATCCCAAAATCTGATAGTTAACCCATAACACATCAAGGACATCTGATCTCCACTACTAAGTCCTAAGATATCGAATAACCCTAAAATAGAATAAAATGGTATGTGCCGTAAAGTATAGGAATCATTTCGTGACCGAGAAACTCCCACACGAGCTTGAATGGACCTAGCTCACCCTGTACTTGATATGCGGGAGCTATCCCGTTTTAAAAAATAGCTGAGGGAAAATCAAAGTCATAGGTACACTCCCTGCATTCAATAAAGGAACAACAAAGAAGAAAACAAGTAGGACTCATACGAGGCACATGTAATGAGTAAGTCCATCGTAACCCAAAATAGTAACTAATATACAAAGAATAATAGTATGAACTCAACTATCGCACTTAACATGGTGATAAGCAACAAACAACATGAACAGCTGTCAATAACCATAAGTAAAGAACGTATAAGTCAACGATCAAGAATCACACTGAGGACTTCATCCCATCCAAACAACCATTTTGGGAATTTTGAGTTCTTTGAAAATTGATAGCATCCAAATATAGTAATTCAACATATTTTTCCTTTAATATTAATCGTATCGGAACGTGACCTAATTCCGATCAAAGAAATACGTGTTACCAAAACGTGATACTCGCTCCAGAATACCGTGTCCGGAACGTGACACTCCGATCCAAGACATAAACCATGTCGAACATACACTCGCCGATCAAAGAATACCGTGTCGGAACGGACACTTCCGATCCAATTATAATATTAAGTTATGATCTTTATCACCAGCTTTCAATTCATTGTTCTATTATTTTCATCAGCTTCCTTTATTCAAGGCATCCATTTCAGTAGAATAATTAGAGAATATAAAGTTCCTACGGACTCCAGGATTTCAGACCAATCACAAATCACACAACCAAAATCACACAATCACCAGTCAAGTACATAGAGAATCTTCACAATATCATCAAGGCATTCAATCACTATTGAGTTTACTATCAACTTAGGCATAACATAACCTACCACCACCGTCAGAATCGAAATCAGCACCTACTTGCTCCAATGCCTTCCTTCCTTATTGGCCTCTAACCCGTCCAATCTATCAATATATTATATATATTATATATATTATATATAGATAGAGATATATATATATTATAATGTAATATATATAATATATATATATACTGATATTATATAATATATATATAGCCTATATATATATACAGGGGGGGTAAAGTATATATTGCTATATATATATCTATATATATTATCTATCGTTCTCTCTACTCTATACTAATCTATCTAATATTATCCTCTCGATTATCATATACTATATATCTATATATATAAGGTGTAAGTTCACAAGGCCATAAATACTACGTTCCGATCATCATTGTCTCGCCTATACCCTCAATCATCTAATTCTATAATCACTCTCTTAAAGTTTAAGCCTAATGGTAAGTCTTAATTCCTCCTCATTACATACTTTTGTGGAATTAAATAACTCATCCACTAATTATTTAATTACCTAACTCAATATTTTAACAAACTTGGCTCTTACAATATCACTATGGGAAGAATTGGTAATTAAGGTACTTCGCTTTCCAGTAACCTCTACAGTGAAAATCAAAACACCTATACATAATTTTAACACCCATATGCAAAAATTCCCAATTTTATCATAGAAATATAAAAGTTTATTACCCCACCTTACTCTCTAGTTGGTTTATATATTTGGCTCAATTTTATAATCAATACAATTACAATAACTTTAAAACGTTTCCTACTGTTAATTGTTTGTGTTCTTCAATCGACCATTAGGCCAATCATGTACATGCATTCGTCAAACTCTTCTTTGTCATTCAATATAACAACTTGAATGGCAAGAACGTGTATAATACCTACATCTCGAATTTATTTTAAAATAGTGTAAACATATCTGATAGAATTTAATCCCTCCTCCATGAACTAATTAAATTTTCGATATATAACTTCACTTTCCACTCATCCACCAACTTTTAAAAGCCAATTCTAAAACCAAATATTACGTAAGACATATATTAACAAGGTACAGTCCCTGAACAATCCCTCTTCACAACAACATATTACTAATTATATATATATATATCATATATATAATATATACAACACACCTTTTCCCTTCCAATCAAGAACATAACAATGTAATACTCCATACTCACAAAGTCAGGAGCATTTTTCTGTACAATTCCCATACGACTCCAACACTAATTTTTTCTAGCATTTATTGAATATCCCCCTCTTTTCAATTCAATATTATACTAAAAATAATTAACACAATTAATGTTACTTCAAAATCCACCAATTTGATTACCTTATGGAACAACCGCTGTCGCGACTGTCTGCAGATAGGTTTCTCTCTGGCTAAACCTTATGGCCCTTTTACAGAATATTTCCTCCTAAATATATATACTAATTATAATAGTGGTACGGGTGAACCGCATTATTATTAATTAAATTTTTTTCTTAACCATAAACTAAAATAAATTAGTAAACTACCCCCACTAATTTCAATAATTATAGTTCCCGAATAGTCCAAAACAAACCCACTTAATCTATCGAAAGTAATTTTCAACATAAAAATTTCTAGTGCCCAACCGACTAACGGGTTGTGTTTTTTAAAACAGAATTCTCTAGACATGACACCAGTTTGGAACTACGTCTCAGCCACAACTACAACCAATAAGAGTTATAGAAATATCATTAAAGATAAAACAATCTTCTAAACCAAATCAAGGACTTGTACAGAAAGGCCAAATATCAAGTCACCCTCTCCCAAGAACATCTCTAGAGACACAATCACAAAGAATTCTTGAAGAAAGCATACTCCCCTCTCCAGAGGTTGAAACTGGAGCAGGTTAGCTTACATTCCTTCTGAGTAGGAAACGAATGACTAGTAAAGCTATATTATTTGTATCCACTATTTATCTAAAATTGTGTAATACTATTGCTAATGGGGTGAACTATTTTATATTATGTTCTTTGACCTTTTATTTGCTTTGAAGTTTCTCGCGTCAATAGAAAGAGAAGAAGAGGAAAATATAAATCTTAAACTGTTGATATTAAAACCAAGTACGGAGGGAAAATTAATGTAATTATTCCAGATGACATTGATAGAGCTGTGGGTTCTGTGGATAGGGATATTGTTAATTACTCTGGCTTGATCATGAGGAGTAGTATCTCATTTCGAGAAGGACTTGGCAAACATTCTTTTAAAAAACATGGAGAACTAATGTGGTATAAGGTCAAGGGTATTAAATCCACTTTATTTGTTTGTATGGCCTTTGATTACTTGATATTATCAAATTTAGTATACAATGTGTTAAGAAAATTTGCAGTTTTCGATGGACTGAAAGAGCGATAATTACAAGGCTTTGTGAATCAGCACATACTGAAAAGTCAACGTCTTTAGAGCTTGGAAAGCTCGATTGCGTAACTGTTTACTCTCTATATTACTGATGAAGAAGAATTGTCCGCATCGTACTGAGGATGTTGATTGGAGGGTTGGAAATACCTAGTTAAGTATTTTTTTGCAGTGAAAAATCAAGGTAAACTTAAATTATAATACAGGTTCCCATAATTTTAACTTATGTTAATTCGAACAGGCTGTATTCTTTTTAGTAGTGGTGCAATCTTGAGAAATTTCTTCTTAATCTTTCTGACTTGGTGCAGGCTGTCGTGAGAGAAAAAACAATAGAGAAAACAAATAACTAACGCATTCTTGTGGTACAAGAGCATTTATTTGCAGAATTAGAGAATCTATGTGAAAGTATATTTTTTCTCAATTAATTTCATATCAAGTCTTTGGCTACTTACAAACAATTTGTTCATAAGATTTTCTTTTATTATTGAACTATATTGTAGAGAAATCCTGAATGGGAAGGAAAAATACAACCCCAGATAAAGTCTTGCGGAGATTCAACAAACCATCACGTAAAAAAAGTACTGGAGAAAGTGAATGGTTGGGATCCACTATACAACGATTCATGTAATTCCCTAAAATTATTGCTTGTTATCTTGTTAACATACTACAAGTTACATTCCATATATGTAAGTTATTGTTTTTGTATAAATGGTTTGTGTATAGTGGAGGCATCTCCAACACTTTGTGTTTGAACAACAAGTCTGAAGAGAGAGGGGTGGCGGGAGCAGCGCATTAGTATGGATGATAATCTTATCTCAGTCTCTTGTGAGGATTAGGCCTCTGTTTCGGGGGAAAGGATACGGAAAGAAACTTTCCTAAAAGGACTCAAAAACAGCGGGCAGATTAGATGCTAGTGTGGCTTTTCAGCGATGGAAAGTAAATTTGTCAGAGATGAAAGCTTATATGGATCCGAAGTTGCAAAAAAGAATGAAGAACTGAGTGAGGAGTTAAAACACAAATATGGAAAGAAGATTTGCAAAAAAATTGGAAGAGGAGCGTCAACACTGACAGTGGGCGAAGTGACAAGATGTTCAAGAACAAATGACTGCTATCATGACTGAGAAGGCAACAGTTTACTTTCTCGTGCTCCCTGCTCCAGAAAAAATCTTCTCTTTTTCACTATCAGTTCTCTCACCTTCATAAAAGTGCATTTTCTAACACATAATAAAGAAAGAAGTTGTAAACGACCTGTTTAGTCGTTTGAGAATGCAAATTTTATTTCTGGAAAAACTGGCTGAGACCACCGGACCCCCACACGGACCGCTCGTGGCACAACGGACCGTCGATGGATGGGTCTCGTTTCAACACAACTAGGAATTCTGACTTGGTACTGAAAGCGACTCTCTGAACTATCGTGACGGATGGCAGCACAAGGACCGTCCAGGCGTGACGGACCGTCACAGACCCTTTTGGGTGTGAAATTGTCCTCTGAACCTGAAACCCTTTGCGACGACCATTCATGACGGACCGTCGCAGGCACGACGGGCCTGTCACAGGGTTTGCGCAATCCCAGTCCTTGGTCCGGATTTTCTGGTTAATTTATTTAAGGGTTCAATTTTGAACTATTTCCTGCTTTAATTATAAATGGCTGGGTTAATGTTTAATAAGTCCTATTACTGGGGTTAAAAGAGGTAACCTTAAGTTAATTAGTGGGTTTTAGTGTCATCTTCTATCCTTAATTATCTGATTAATTAAGGGTAAAAGAACAGGTTTGAATAAGAAAATAGAAAGAACAATAGGAAGAGAGAAACGAACGAAGAGACAACAAAATTTGAGAATTTTTGCTTGCTTGATCACGAATCTTCTATGAGTAGGTTGTATGGTTTTATGCCTCGTAGTCAACTCTTAATAGCGCCATGGAGATGTGTTGGGTGATTATAAAGTCTTCTATATGCTTTAATGTGTGTATGCCATAATGTGGATTTTTTATATACTATGATTGTGATGAAACAATGCATGATGAAGCTATTGAATCCCAAATCTTGATAAAAACCTAATCTCTGTTTAAATGATGATGCCTTGGTATAAAGAAGCTTGATTTACTAATGAATGAGATTAGTGGAGCGGGTTTGGGTAACGAACCGACCCCGTAGATTTAGGGGATCGGAGTGTCACGTTCCGACACATATCTTTTAGGGATCCGGGTGTGCACGAATCGACCCGTAATTTTAGGATCGGAGTGTCACGTCCGACACATATATTTTAGGGGAATCGGTGTCACGAAACGATTCTAGATTTAAGGGGATCAGAGTGTCACGTTCCCGACACTAGTAGTATGGTTGATTGGAGTGTCACTTACCGACACAGGAGAATAAAGCTAACGAGATCGAGTTTCACGTACAGCACCAAGAGGAATATAGATATGATCTTGAAAGATTCTAATATCTCAATCGAAAACTGTTTCCCAAAAGAGTATGGTGTGGAGGCTTGAGTCCCTCATAGAATAGATCTGTGATGATTTTAAATGAATGTTTATACTTGTTTCTATCTCGACCATGTTAAGAATATAGTTGATTTATGAGTCATCTGAGATTAATTGCTTTCTATTTGAGTTGGCCGATGATAGCTACTCATTACTAACATGTTTTTGTACTGACCGACCCCTACTTTTATGTTTTTCTTCCATGTTTTTTGGTGGAGTGCAGCAAACGTCCATCACTTTGCCGACTCAACCGTCAACTCTGCCATCTTCATTACTCCGGATGGGGGGACTAATTCTTCTATCTTGAATTGGATGTCTTCTCCCTCATGTCTTGATTCCCCTTGAAGTTCCGGCAATGGACTAGCTTTTGTTATTTTAGCTTTTTAGAATACTCTTAGTTCTAGTAATTTGATCATAGATGTCTTGTTGTGATGACTTCCAGCAATTTTTGGAGATATGTAATAATGTTGAATTTTAGAAGTTATTAAGTTTAGTCTTTTTATTATAAGTTTAAGTCCTTCCTTCCGCATTACCTTTCTGCCGATATTACATTGAAATGTTAAGTTTAGATTGGGTTTGGTTTCGCTCACACTAAGGAAAGTGTGAGTGCCAGTCACGATCCATTTGGGGTCGTGACAAACGTGGTAGCAGACGCCTTAGGTTCGTTGTCCCCTCACACACGACAGTCTAGTCTATAGTCTTAACAGAACTTAGGGGGGGACGCCTTACTTTTCTTTGAGAGGCATAAGACTTTAGAAAAACTCCATTCTTCTTTCTTTCTTGCGTGCTATTACTGTGGAATCCATTTGGTATCTAGGTGATACAATTGGTATCTGGACCAGCCCTGTCACTCTATTTTCGCAGATGGTTAGAACGAGAGCATGGCGACTACGCCATCAACATTGGAAGACAAGAGGCATCTGAGCCAACCGCTGAGATTGGTAGCTCATGAGGAGCATGGCAAGAGGCCGCGTGAAGAGGTCTGGGAGGCGTCCTCTAGAGGACGAGGACAGCACCTGCCCATCTGGGACTAGGGCTGTTACGCTCCTCCACCGACTGAAGAAGTATAAAGAGATAGGGGAGGATGGAGAATGAACAAGTGCGAATGAGGATTGCCACCCAACCTAGCCCACAAGCAATGGACAATAGGTTCTCGCTTATCGTTATGGGTTGTCTGATCAGGGTCAGGCACCTCCAGTGTTTTCTTCACCAACCCTCCGGTTTCCAGAAGTACACACATTCGCACTATGGCTCCTCGTATTGATGCCCTCATTGGATATAGGCAACGTTTCCCCTCCTGACCTACTGGACTAGAATGACAATGATCATCATGAACTTTTCACCGTAAGTTTCTTGAAATGAACCTCAGTCTTCAAGGTGCAGAATCTGATTATGGGGGGGCACCTGGGGTGGGACTATTTTTCTTTCTTCTGGTCGACTGTCAGGAGCTTACTACACATAGATGGGTATAGTAGAATTTTTTTGGTGTTGAGTTCGTGAGTTAACAGAGTTTCAAAGGGACGCCAAAATTGGTGGCGTGTCACATGTTAGTGTCAACGCAACTGAGGCACCAAAATCAGGCGCTTGTTGGGAGGCAACCCCAATACTTAT